>UYYA01000206.1:0-89927 GCA_900624975.1 Angiostrongylus costaricensis | reverse complement strand
ATCTCGAGCCGCTTAGTCGCGAAGCTACGTGGCACGTCTCCAGGTGGCGGATAGGGAGTTAATCGCGG
Source organism: Angiostrongylus costaricensis (assembly GCA_900624975.1). Classification (NCBI taxonomy): domain Eukaryota; kingdom Metazoa; phylum Nematoda; class Chromadorea; order Rhabditida; family Metastrongylidae; genus Angiostrongylus; species Angiostrongylus costaricensis. The sequence continues at coordinate 89,859 of UYYA01000206.1, read as the reverse complement.
ACCAAGAGCGACCTTTGCCTCTCTGAGACGCAGGTGGATCCAGGCGATGGACTCCTTGTTTCTGCTGCGCTGATTTGGCACATACTTTCTGTATCTGCTAGCCGTATTCATGCATGCGTGTGTGGGTGCGTTCTTGCTTATGCGAATTGTATTCTATGAGTCAATTCGGCCAAAAGCCTACAATCAGCTGACTAGGAAGTATATGGGTGGCGGTTAGGGTCACCTCCAACAAATAAGCTCCATGTGCACTATGGCAGAGCCTGACAAACTACCCGTGAGTATACTCAGCCCCCACGTTCAGAATCCAACAGGCTATACGGCAGTATCAAAAGTGCTAAACACAGTTTAAAAAAACGCACCTCATTTCCCTGAATCTGAAAGAGCCCCCAATTTCGCAGCGTTGATAGGTCGAGTACGGAGAAGCTGCTAAAATCTCAGGGCCAATGGAACTTTTCTAGATTCCAAAGAACTATGGTAACGACCTGTACCTATAATGCACGTACACTTGTATCCCAGTCCTCGATAGAAGACCTGCTCATGTAAGCAAGAAGGATAAAGTACGACGTCATCGGCCTGGCCGAAACGAGAAGACGCCAGCCTTTCAATGCTGTCTATGACACCGGAGAGGAACTGTTCCTCGGAACATGCGACAGTAGAGGAGTCGGCGGCGTCGGCGTTCTCGGCAACACGAGCTTGTCCATGAATATCGATTCATTCGAACAACTTACAACCCAAATCGGACGTTTACGATTAAGAAGACGTGGATCAATTCCGGCTTCGACAATCTTCGTCGTTTACGCGCCGACATCAAACTATGACGAAGAAGAAGTCGAAGCCTTCTATATGGACTTGGGAAGTTCTACAGAGAAGATCACACATTCTTCAAGTTCATCATTGGAGATTTTAAGCCAAGATTGGACCACATTGGAACCTACGGATTAGAATGAAACGAACAGGGTGGGCGGCCGTCCGACTTTATCACGGCGACCAAGACAAGCCATGGTAACTAGCAATTCCAAAAGCCCTACCCTCAGCGTTGGACGTGGGAGTCACCCAATGGAGAGTACCATAACGAAAGACCACATCATAGTAAATAGAAGGCTTTGCCTCATCGATTTCGCTGTTGTCCCAAAGTTCTACACGGGTTCAGACCAGCGCCTCCTTCGTGCAAGATTCTATTTCTCGCAGAAAGGAGAAAAAGCAGCTAAATTCAGAAAACGAAACCCCAGAACCACCATAAACTGGGACTTATTCAATTCACTAGTGGGCTGTTGGGAAGATGCCGTTGTCTATAACATCGACGAAGAATACGATCGGTTCATTCAACATCTTCACAATAGCGTTTTGAAAGCTGAGAGTTCGAAAGTCACCAAGAGACGTTGGCCTCCAGAAACACTCGAGCTGATACGCCAGCATGGAATCACGCGAGCTGCAGGCAACCGCAAACTAAGGTCCGAACTAAAGCAAAACAATGAAGAAAGGCGATAAAAGAAGATCTTAAAAGAGAGAAATGCACCAGTAATGGTCGAAGCTGCGGAGAATGGAAAAATCATTCGCAGAGCCCACCAAAGCTTCGCCAATTACAAGACCAAAATAATTACACTCCGGCGCCCACACAGAACAGTTACAGGGTTCAGAAAGGCAATGGAGGAAATCATTCACGAATACTGCTCAGATCTCTTCGATAGGCATGTCCACCTTCCGTCACATAAAATGAAGGAGGACTGCCATGTTGAACCAGCGGTTCTCCCTTCCAAAATCCGACATGCCATTTCGTCGGTGAAAAATCGAACAGGATCAGGTTCGACCGCGCGCGTCCTCTGTGTCCATAATATCCCGTTCTCGCCATTGCCTTCGGCGCTAGCTTGGACGTAGTCATGCCCAATAGCACCATCATTTGGCTCAATGACGCCGCGGAGATCTCCGTCGCCAACTCCATCATTAATTTCCTCCCGTTTAATCTTACCTTAAGGATTCATTTGCTTAGGTCATAATGATAGTACGTGTAATCTTTAGCCCTTGCATCGCTGACACATTAATGTTATCGTTGGTTCTCGTGTAATTACGTTGTGTGTGTTGACATAAGTTAAATACTTTCATTGCTCACGGGTACCTCACAAACGGTTCATCGTTCTTGCTCACTCTAGCGAACGCCTTTCATATCTTTGCGCTTTGAGCCGTTGCAACCGCCACCATCCGGAACGTCATGCGAACATTTGAATGGGATAATATGGAAGTCAAAATCGATGGTCGGCAGTTATACATCTTCGCTTTGGTGATGACATCGTCCTTGTAACACCAAACATTAGCCAAGCGAAACGTACGCTTGACGACTTTGATAAAGCTTGAGGAATGATTGGTCTTCGACTAGATCTCACAAAAACGCTATTTATGAAGAACGGAATAGTTTCGCATATCCCATTCACGCTCAGCGGAACGAATATCTCCGAATACTCCAGTTATATCTATCTAGGTCGGGAAATCAATATGATGAACGGCATAGCTCCAGAGCTGAGCAGAAGAAAACGAGCGACTTGGGGAGCTCGCAAGAGCATCAAGGATATAGTGAAGTGAACAAAGAACACCCGACTCCGTGCCTACCTTTTCGACTAAACGGTACTTCCTCCCCTAACGTATTCGTCAGAAACCGGGTCGCTGCGTAAGCAGAATGGACGGTCACTCAGCCTTATCGAACGCGCAGTCGAAAGGACGATGCTAGGAGTATCCCGTTCCACACAAGTAAGGGATGGGATCCGAAGCTCCGATCTGCGTCAACGATAAAAAATCAAAGATGCCGTTCTGTACGCCAAACAGTCGAAGATGAGGTGGGCCGGACACGTAATGCGTATGAATGACAACCGATGGACAGGAGCCGTTAGTGACTGGATTCCCAGGGATGTCAAACGCGCTGCAGGAAGACCACTGACACGTTGATCAGAGCTCTTCACAAAGAGCCTTTAAGAAGGATATGATGTTCGACGAGTCCCTCTAGATCGAGCAGAACCCACTGGGCTACTCTTGCACGCGACACGAAAAAATGCCAGATTTACTGGCTCCCGCTCGAGCCACTCGACGATCAACGGTACTGCAGGTGATACAGGTGATATGATGGCCTTATTAAGGGGAATGGCAACCACAAACTCATTGAATACAGCAGATGTCAATCTGAAATGATTAGGAGTGCGAAATGGTGAACAGTATCGAAAATGCCATCAAGTATACTTGATACTTTAATGGCCCATCTTCACTGGCAGTGCGAGCCCCAGCATAATAATCTCCATTCCTCGGATATTTGGTGGTTAAGGTACTGTAGTTTCCTGGAATCCCGAGGTCGGCCTGGCCAAGGTCTGCCTCAGGTTTTCACAACCACAAGCAGTTGCAGTCCTTGTGGATCAGCATGAGATTTGCAACCATGGGACTTTAATACTAGGACGGTGGTGATCCTAGCATTGGTTTAGTTTAACTAGGCTTCCTGGTGAAAACGCCAAACTCCTTTTCTGCTTGGGAGACCCTGCCAAGAAGATGATTTACCCTGCTGTACATCACAGTCCGACACCGAGGAGCACCTCCATGCTACGATGAGGCGGTGAACGGTTGGGAGAGCCATTAAATATTATATATACACATGTATTGTTCATACATTTGGTACATTATTACGTGTACATGCTAACATTATGTCGTTTTATTTTGCTAATGCTGAATGTGTTCATATATATGCAATTATCTTTCAGTGGTCACCAGCTGTCGGGTTGGGTAGTCTGGATCAGATAAGGCCAGTTCACCATGCCAAACTGATATGTCTTCTGAATGCATATACACGCTTTTTTAGACTGTCTACGATTATTGCTGCTCCATGTCAAGCTGGTCATAGGCCTGAAACCATATAAACTAAAGTCAGTTAAGTGCGATTTAAAATCCGAGCTCCTATGGCAACACGCGGTATTGTTTTCTTCGGCCGTAAGGTTTCTTACCACGAACGCAAATTCAGAACTTTTCCTTACTGCTTCGATATCTTACTTCATTCACATGGAACTTAGTGGTAGTTCAATACTACCACTCAATATTCGTGAGGTCTGAATGCAATCCCGAATCCTCAACTAACCCTTGTCACCTCTTCGGGGTCGTGGGATTCGTGCTATACTTGTCTAGGAGCGGCTCACTTTACCCATCCATAAAAGACGACGTTTGTGATGAAGATTCGTAAACACTGGAGCCTGGCTATTCCCGAATTCCAGGGAAAATCGAATCGACCAGCAATCAATAACATTCATAAAAAACACGAAAACTCCTCACTCACCAGGTGAACCCATAAGCAAAATCTGAAGGCCTTCGTGGACGAAAAATGCATGGAAACGAATGGAATCCAAGATGCGATGGGATACAAAAAATTTTATATCAGGTCACACTGAATTGTAAAAGATATCTGAGTAGCTAATAAGGTTTAATAGTAAAAATTCCAACCGTTATGACTTGAGGTGTTTTGACAATAAGATCAAATTTTGCTATCAGGCCGAGATGAAGTGCTGATTAGTTGGAACTACCGTGACTTTTTGTCATTACCATAATGACCTCCTTAGGATAATTCGGCACATTATGGACGACAACATAGTGTGAAGTGATTAAAATTCATTCTCTTTCTGGCTAATTGTTTTGTCACACAGTATTTCGTCATAGTTATCGTTATCAGCCAATATGTTCTCCACCATAAATATTGTGATAGGCGTTCACCGGTATCTTATGCAGATTTAAACGTATTACAAACTATCTAAATGTTTCCTTTTCATTTCTTGCTCGGTTGTGAATCAACCAGTGCCAAAGCAGGCAGAGCTCGACTAGCTTCTCGACAAGAACACGGAAGAGATCAACAGAGTTCAGATTTTTAACTCTTTTATTTACTGCCTTTTTCTTCTTAATGACAGGGTATGTTGTGAAATATAACTCGTATCAAGTGCTGAGATATTTGCAAAACTCCGGACCACAGGTGTATGCAGTGGGGAACGAACGCGCGCTGTTGTCCTTACCGGGGAGCAGCGTACTTCACCACTGCATACACCTGTGGTCCGGAGTTTTGCAAATATCTCAGCACTTCATAAGAGTTCAGATTATCATTATACGAAAATTGTAAGGATCTCCATGTCTTTTATGCGGACCCCACAAAGCAACTGTAATGCGCCAGAGACGAATAAAATTTGTCAGCAATGATGGGACCGTTAGATTATTAGCAGAGCTTAACATTATGCTGGTGACATTGTTATGTACAATTTTCTTCATGAAGGATGCAACATTTGCACTTTTGGAACTTATAGAGAATTCCCCAATCAGATAGAGAATTTTCTATCTGCATAACTAATACAGTCTAAGGATCGATGGGGATCGCGTGGCTGCAACGCTGCGCGCGTTCTCTGCGTCCATATCCCGTTCTGGCCATGGGGCACACTCAGTAGTCCCGCCATTTGACCCAATGACGCCGTGGAGACCGTCCTTGCCAGCTCCATCATTAATTCCACCCCGTTTGATTTTACCTTGCAGATTCATTTGCTTAGGTCATAATGATAGTATGTGTAATCCTTAGCTCTTGATTCGCTGACACATTAATGTTATCGTTGGTTTTCGTGTAATTATGTTATCCGTGTTAACATAAGTTAAATACGTTCATTGCTCACAGGTACCTCACAAACGGTCCATCTCTTGCGCACTCTCGCGAACGCCCTTCACATTCTTGAGCTGTGAGCCGTTACATTGGTGTGTGTACTATTGTTAATGTGTTTTATCAGGTAACAAACCCACTGAACCACTTCATTCGCAGTTGTTCAAGAGATATTGTGTATCGCCTTAAGTTGCTGTGTAAGTAACATGTGCATACTAATAAAGGTTTAATTACCCAAGTTTGACCTCACAAACGGTTCGCCTTTCTTGCGCACTCTCGCGAACGCCCTCACTTCCTTAAGCTGTGAGCCGTTACAGGGCTCTTAATTGAAACAACATAGACAAATATATGTTGTATTATCTCTATATCTAGAACTGAACTGCTTGGCATTTAGCCCTTCAGAATTTTCGTGATGATCTCGATGATTTTTCATAGCGACCAATATAACCTCTCTTTCTGTGATTTTAACCGATATCGTGAAGTAAAGACCATGGCTATAAGACGAAGTAGACAGTTACAGTCTGCCTATTTGAATAAAACTCCAGCGGACTTATCTCCCTAACTCATGTATCTGCAATTACTTTGCATCGTCTCGGTAGATATTCGATAACATATTTCTATCTCTCATTTAGCATGTCTCTGCACTTTACCACCCTCCTTCCAGAAGACATGAACGATTCATCGTTTTTTCAGGTATCATCAATTTCTGTTGATGAGCCATCTGTGGACATGTTTTATATGGCCTATTACGTCGAATCTTGAATTGTAAGCCAAATCAAGGTGACTCGATCGGTTTTTAGATCCAGGCGTCAGAGCAGGTTTTCTCATTTCATTGCTACATTTCATAAATTATTTATCTTTCTTACAGTTTTGTCCGCAGATAGACGTGAATATTTGCCATCTCAAATGGCTACCGGTATGCAGCGAAAGGATAAGCAAAGATTTGGCGATTAATTTCCAATGTTCCATAAACGTCACGGCTAGTCAGTCAGAAACAGAAGGTCAGTGGCACAGATTAAATAATTATTTCCTTTCATCATATCTATTTACTGATCAAGGAAGTCCGCTTTACTACTTCTAGGTATGGTTCTTGTAGAATTGTCAAGAAGTCCATTTACGGATGGTTAAACAATCCATAAACAATAGTCTCAGCAAATGGACATTGCTCCAGTTTATTTTGAAAGTTGAACTAAAGATGAATACGCGAGTATCGATATTTAGGTATGGAGACATATTCCATGTCATTTCGTTCGTGGATGACGTGAGAATAGCATTAGAAATAGAATTTCGTTCTATTACTTTGTGTATTTCTCCCCGGTTCCACGTCAAATCCATAATGTTCCAATGACAACCTCAGTGCCTGGCTGAGCTCCGAGAAATGTTATTCATAGCATATAACAGTTTATAATGAGGAAGTTTGTTCACTAAGTTGCCCTCAGGCACTAGGTTTTATCCGAACTTTGTTTCGATGGTTCACAGTGAGGCTTGAGTCGTTCCTACTATTTCAGTACTAGAGAACACGCGCTGTTGTTTTCAAACTCCTGCGATGCATAAGGAAACGGTCATGCACTGCCCTTAGAATATCCTGAGGATGCTGCTGGCTGGTTGAAAAGATGGTCATTGCACAACATCTTGTACTTACCTGCATCAAGGTGTACTTCTACATCTAGCGATTATCTGATAAGGACTTAAAAATATCTCCTTTTATGGTGAACTGGAACGCTGACATACTTCGTTGTGAATCTTTTTGCCCATTTTCCTAGTTAGCTCACAATATGCTTTGAGATAAATCATTCTATATACATCCTTTCAAAAGATGTGCTTTTTCCAACTTTTACTATACATTAATATCATATCAATGATTTTAATTTCTGAATTTCTCTTGGTGATGCGACATATCTGACTGTTGATATTCAGTCAATTTGAAACGTCTAATGACGTATATCGATTGATTTCATGAGTGATTCCGGTGTTGCTTCACTGTTTATTACTGGCCATTTCCAGAAAACTCAAAAAGATTAACTTCATTGTCGGAATTGCTGCAGGTGAAAACTTAGCACGAGAAGATCTATGTTAATTTGAAATTTTAATCCAACGGATCTTTTCTAGAAAATTTTTCTACGGCACTAAAGAACGACACTGTTATTGATGTACCTTGGAGACTCGGTCCGTACATACACACACCAGTAAGGCATTCCTCAGAAAAGTGGTCTAGCTTCTTTGCACCGCACCTCCCTCTCACTTTAGTGGAGGTTTTATCTCAATAGATGAACACGTCTCGATCCGCTAACATCTGCATCCAACCACATTTGTATGGTCATCCATTTGCGGAGATGAAAGTCTTAATGAATCCAAAGGAGTAGAAAGAACTTTCATCTTATTAATCTCTGTGTCTAATAAAAAGAAATACGTGGTCCTTTTTAGAATTTGTTGAAAAAACTGTTTTTCAACTTATTACCACCACCGCACTAAGTATTCTCGAAACGAAGCAACTGAAGATCATTTAACGATGAATCTCCCTGGGACCTTCAATTAGCGTTAAAGCCTTTGTCGTTCTAAAACGCCAACCAACTCATAGTTTTTAAGACAACGGAGCTGCCATGGCGTATCACTGAAGATCATTAAAGTGTAAGCATTAAAGACAGAGAAATATGAAAAGAGGGATCAAATCAGTGTTACAACAATTTTTTACTGTTTAGAAATAAGTTTTTTGGAAGTGTCTGACTACAACCCCGGAAGACATGTGAGACTACTGCAACAAGGATTTCTCGATCGCAATAAAAATTAGATTCTAAACTGCACATGGAAATAGAAATAGACACCGAATATGCGAACAAAACTAAACCCGAGATACGGTGGCGATAAAAGTTGAGAGAACTTCTAGTGGCGTGCTCCCTTATAAGAATTGTGGAACTCGGCACGGGGAACTCAATACTGAGAACTACACAGTATAGAAGTTCGTAGTATCGTCTCTGGCATGAAGACGTTACGCGTTTACACTGTGGATAACGAAAAACCCGAGCTGAAATTCTATTTTGAACTCTGTATTCGGTCATAGCAAAGATTTCTCATAGAAAACTATTGTATAACAACCGTATTAAATACGTGTGCATGTTCCATACATCGGCAGAAATTCTCTCAGTCTGTTAACTGAGTAAGTCAACAACAAATCAATGGAACGAACTGTTAAGCAACACAACAAACAAGCACTATTAATCTAAAAGTTTCCGACTTTGATATCAGCATTATTGTCCGGCTTGAAACGTCCCTAGATATCGACAGTAATCAGCATGCACTAACCAGATAGATTTACGTGGTACGCGTGTGAGAGTTTGCTTCAACCATGAGCACCATTGACCTCTTGCAGCAATTCAAGAAAGACCTTTGTGATGCAGACCCATCAATGACTTCGGACATCGAATTCTTCGGTGTACTTGTCCTGATACGGTCAGAGGACACCACTAACACCAATTCGCATAGTGTCACCATCTTGAAGAAGCGAATGGAAGAGGTACTCGACTACGGGCTCAACTGCTTAACTGATTATGACGTTTTCAGAACCAGGCTCACCCATAGGTGGTTGTATACCAATGACATCGCTCTTAATAAAGGGCGTGCAATATTCACCGGCAGTGGGTCCTTATAGAGGTGGTAGTATATCAACGACATTACCCGAAATGAAGCACTTTTGATAATGAATGACTAAATTTGGACCACATATCGATATCCACGAAGTATTTCCCGTCGAGAAATTGCGTGGTTTCATGCAGCGCATCTAAGAAAATTTCGACATCCAATTGTAGATCCCTACGATGTAGAATCGCCAAAGGCAATGTGCCTGTTTGTCCCGTTCTCTTTGTAAGACTCACAAATGGGTAAATTCGCCTTTCCTGTACTTCAACCACCGTATTGTGCAATATAAAATATTGTGCGTCCACTGAGCATTGCTGCATAACGTTTCGTGCATTAATGAAAGACTCTTTCACTTGAAAAAAAATCTGATAGATAAATGCTGTCAATGGCTCATTAAGCTGGTTCACTAAGCAAATTACCTTATTTGTTAAAGAAGTAAACTTATTCTCTTTTCGTCTACGTCTTAAACGATCTGTGCGAGATTGTTACCGCTGTCTGATCACATGTTAGGAACACAGGAGTCCACTACAAAAGGAGTACGAGATTTTTAACGAAAATTATAGAAAAAATGAGGAAATTCTGGATTTCATCAAAAACGAAAAACAGTTCATACCACTTAACTCCTGCGATTACACCAAATCTCGCTCCTTTTGCGGAGCGGAAGGCGTCTAATTTTTCGCAGTGCTCAGACTGACATCAAAATCGTTGGAAGTGACTGGATTCATATATGGCCTCTGCAGTGACTCAAGCTTTCCGCAAACGTTTGATCTCATATCATTCGCTGGGACACTTTCTGCGCTGCACACTCTTCAACAGCAATGGTCTCCCGTGTATGAAATAAACTCGTCCAAAACGAGGTTCCTTATGGATTATTAAGTGAAAAATGATTGATGGGTTAACCTCCTAAGGATGCTCCCATTATTGGATCATTATGGATAAGCTAACGAATGACGGCAATAAATCTGGTAAAAAACTTGTGCACCAAAGTAAACCACCGAAACGAAAATGTCTCCTATAAGTATAGCTAGAGCGTTAAATGTTTTTTTTTTATATGGACGCAATGTGGTCCACCCGTTTCGCCAACCCATCATGACTTTGAAGTTGTCCAAACCACCGAGACGTCAGTTATCGAACTACGAGAATATGTGGTACGTCGTGTAAACTCAGAGAGTACACTTAGTAAGATTTAAATGAATTAGTCGTCAATGCCGAGGTTTAATCAAGTCTGTTTTCAGAATTATATTCTATTCGGCTAACTTTTTCTCGAGGAAGTCCTGTCTGAGTGTTTACTACCAAAATTGCTTAAAAGCGCTAAGAGATGACTAATCGCCTTCGTTAGAACAGCACAACGTCAGGAAACCAAAGTGAAAATAGAACTTTATACATAACGTGAACTAACCTTTCTGGACCTCTACGTTGCTTCATTGGAATGGCCAATGCCCCAGTTGTGGTGAGTCACGCAACCCTTCTAATTCTGCAGCTCAGTAGATCAATCAATATTGATTTGTTCGGTATTAATACTGTCCGGATTGGATATTTTATCTAACGAGAATACTAGCCTTAATTTAGTATGCTATGTAATTGAAGACCTGAGCAACAGCGTGACACTCATCTGAATGGCGTGACAAATCAAAGGCGGTCTTCATATGGTGTTCATGGAGTGGGCGGGGTCGGTGGGCCAGAGCTGGTCAGAGATATTTGGTGGAAAGCAGGATCCAGGCGGAAGAGCATGCTCCTCGGTAAAGACTGCCAATTAATCGATACAAGGCGACCGAGGAGAACTTGATTATGACCTCAGTGAATGTGGGAAGATATCCAAGGAATATGAGAAATATATAATAGTATTGAAGATTGAGAACATTCTCTACGTGCTAGAGACTAATCTGCATAGTCGATCGATTTTTCGGTAGAAGATTGATTCGATTTCATCTGCGCCTCCTGTTCGTCAAACCTTCTATCCCTACGGAGTCTGCAAATTTGTAGCAGACTAGTGTGGAAGGATATGAGCAATTAATAAATAGGTAGGCCTCCACGAGTCACTGTATAGGCCAAGTATGCATCTAGTCACCTATAACGATGTTAAACGAGGTCAAATATATAGTGCACCGCTCAGTGATTGATCAAAGCTGAACGTTTTATCTTGTTTCCTTGTAAAAGACCATAAAGCGAAGTGCTGTTTATGATTCTGTGAGGTTCTCAGTGCTGCAACCATTAATATGATCAAGAAGTTTCCGCCAGTTTACGGAAAACCGGCATGATCGCGAATAGATCTAATATCGAGGGTCGATTTACTTTGACCTGCAGCATCAGTACCAATAATAATTTTCTGTAGTGTCTGTAAGCGATCGTGATTTCACACTGGAATATTTGAGCTTAGCATTAAACGTTGTTTTAGTGGACTTCGTTTGGCTTAGTAAGAATGATCTATAACTCAAAACGGTATTCATTATATTATCTTCTGATCAAAACTCCAAGTTTTGGTTACATAGTAATCCACTTCATCGGGTGAACTCTGTAATGGTAGTCTACTTTGTCAGCTAACTAAAGCCACTGTTCCAAATCAATGTAGGACAGTGATGAAATAGTGCCTGACATATTAAGTTTCATTCGTTGATAGCGATACTTTTTTTTACAAATGAAGACAAATGATGGCAAAAGACATAAAAAAGCACGAAACTAAGAGCGTGTGTTTTTAGGTAACGGAATTGATTTTAAGAAAAACTTCATTTCTTCTTTTAAAAATCAACCTTCCTCCTTAGAACAGCGGTTTGATTAGTAATTTACAGCTTCTCAGGGAGCAGGCTCGAGGTTGTTAATACAATATTTCTTCCAAAAACGTTCAGCTTTCCAACGTGTAGGCGCTTTCGACCTTCTTCAGAATCTCGAAAGTTCAAATTGATATGTAAGCTACATACACACTCACACACTTTCAGAATCCCAATATAAGAAGCCAGCTCGATCGCAGGAGAAACAGCTTGATTTACATTGGCACTGACACTGACCGCTTTCTATAAATCACAATAGGTGCTTTATGCAGCGAGTATGAGTTGCTCCACTGGAATTTTTATGCGAAAATTCTTGTTTGAGGTTAAAAGCACCACCTAGAATTAACCGTCAGCCATGGAAGCTGCTTCTGATCTTTTGTGCTCCGGAAATAACTTTGCTGAGTGGTTGGACGAAAAGAAAGAACATATCTATGTCAGAATCCATGTGGTTGTATTGAATAAACTGGATTGTGTGTGTGTTTTTCACATGTTCAAGGCATATCCTCCCATTGGTTTACCACTCATCGTGGCTGGGGGCTGTTCCTGGGTGTTGGACAGCGATGTACAGCTGGAGAATTCGTCCTCCATCAGTGTATCCCAAGCTAAGGAAGAGTCCCACGTTTCCATACGGAAGCCCAGCAAAGAGTAAACCATTACCAGGACCCACCATCGCCTTGGTATCAAAGCCGTGTGATGTCAAATCTCCCTTTAATCCACAAGGGCTGCCACTACCTGTGGTGCTGAAGGCCTGGAGCAGACTGGCCAGGCTGACCTCGGGATTCCAGGAAACCACAGTGGCTTAATCAGTAAATCTCCGAAAAATGGTGATTATGTTAGGGCTCGCACAACCAGTGAAGACGAGCCATTCAAGTATCCAAGTAACATTGTGGTGCTGGTACACTGACATGATAATTCTACTGAAAACGACGAAATAGACAAATTACTAATGCCGTCAGTCAAATAATGCAACAGCTTCGTGAAAACGGAATTCTTAGTGACAGGGAATTGGAATGATGCCGACAAATAACTGAAAAGGAATGATACCACAAAAATCTGTAATATTACAAACCTTAGTTCTTGATCACTGTGTTTTTGTTCGTGCGTCTTTTAAAACCAGCTACCAGAACATTTTTTTTACTAGTAGTAGATGCATTCAATGTATTAGTAGAAAAAAGAACTTAAAGGGCTGTTAACTAACCAGTATTTTTTCATATCAGTCAGGATACCTTCCTAGGACATCACAAGTATAATGAAATGGCTGTTGATAAGTTCGTGCACTAGCGAATATGGTACGTATGCTGTGAAACGTCCACAATATCTATTATTTCTTGATAAGCTTGCACGAGGTTGATAAATATATTTATTTTCGGCTAACATTTCGACGTCTTCGTCTTCCTCAGGGCCGGTGATCCGAGTCGATGGTCCATGCTTGTTGTTCGTCTCGACGATGCAGTTTCGCCTTCGTGTCGAGTCAGGTCCTCAGTGAGCCATCTTCTCGAATGAGGCATCCTCGCTCAGTGATGCCTTTTTATACACGATGCTGATGGTGGATATATAATGACAATGTCCGGTGGTAACAACTTGTATTTCTTCCGGACATACATCATTGCGCACATTGTGCAGAGGTCGGTGTATTATCAGCTAGCACAAGGCGTGGACCATCGACTCGGATCACCGGCTCTGAGGAAGACGAAGACGTCGAAACGTTAGCCGAAAATAAATATATTTATCAACCTCGTGCAAGCTTATCAAGAAAGAATATATATTGATTAGTCACACCGAGGTTTAGGGAAGGTCGGTTTCGAAATATTAGTCCACAATATCGTCAAGTCAACGCTCTGCGAGTTCTCAACGCAGCATCCGGCGGAAGTAAGTGAACGAAGGAACGTGATTGTTTATTTACGAAATTCGAAGTGTCAGGCCAGTTGTACCAGATAGAAGTTTTCACAATGGCCGAAAACTATGCAACCTTCTCTTTCCTCTTATGATATCGCTCTTATAACAAGAAATGGTCATGCGGAAAGAATGTTGGCCACTTTCTGCAGCGCCTGTAAAAGATTAGGTTGTCAATTGAACCTCGAGAAGAGAAGATGTTCATGGGAAATAGATTCGTTGATGCCCAATTCATACTTATTGAAGTTACCACCTCTGAACTTTACAACTGTGCATATAAATCTAGGTGCAGTAGTTTCTTTGAATTGAATCTGAATCTTTGAATTTCGAACCACCCAGCACTTCTCCCATTTCTCCAGGTCTACCATTTATTACCAGCCTTCAATTCTTGCTCTTGGTCTCCTTATATGCGAAATCGTAAAGACAAAGACTAAAAAATTTAAAACAGCGTTAATATCAGCAAAACACTGCTCTGTTGTTGCAAGCTTAGAGAAAGAAACAGCCGATGTGTACTTTACGGCTCGATTCGCCTCCGTAAAACGATTTCAGAGTGCAGTGTGTGACATCGCTTGAGCAAGTTGCAATTTTCAACCGCTACTAGACGTAGCCTAGGTGGAAACTCTTAGTTCGTCACCACAGGCAGTGGTCGGCTCTAATTAATCGAAGATGCTCTGTCACCTTGGGGCTACGTTCACATGAAAACAGTTTCGATAACTCTCATTAACATTTCTGCAAGAAAGCTGAAAACCTCTTTTAGCAAGGCAATGAGATAAATACCTCACAGCAGAGTTAAGTGATAATAAGCACAAACCATTCTCTTATTAAACAGGTGTGAAAATATAAAGTTGTTCAGAAATAAATGAGCGTTTTCAATCATATTACTTAAAACGCCATAACTCACTCCAAACAAACTCTATTAACAAAAATAGAAAACATTTGAATTTACACATTTTTTCCAACGAAAACAAATTTAAGCTGCATAAAATTCTGGAATTCTGGAAGGGATGAATTCGTTGAAGGCATTTTTTGCGTTATCATCGTTGGTGAAATATTTCTCGCGCGGAAACTTGTCAAGGTGTTTGAAGAAGTGATAGTCAGTAGGCGAGAGGTCTGTTAAATGTGGCGGATGAGGCAATGTTTCGTAGTCGAACTCGTTCAATTTCTGCAGCGCTGGCTCCGCAACATGACGTCCGACGTGGTCATGGAGAAGAATTGGTCCTTTACCGTTTACTTATGCCCGTCGTTGTTGCTGGAGTTACGGTGCATTTCGTCGATTTGTTGGCAATACTTCTCTGTTGTAATAGTTTCTCTCGGCTTCAGGAAGCTGTGATGAATCAGTCCGACAGTAGACCAGTCACCATAACTTTTTTGGTGGAATTTCGGCTTTGGGAAGTCCTGTTGGGCCTGATCGCAATCCAACCATTGAGCTGAACGTCGCCGGTTGTCTTGCAGATCCACTTCTCGTCGCACGTCACACTTTGATCAAGAAAAGCGTTGTTTTGTTGCGTAGAATAAGAACAGACGACACTTCAAAACGGCGATGCTTTTGATTATCGTTTCAATCGCGCGCACCCACTTGTCGAGTTTTGCGTTTTTTCCTATGTGATTCAAGTGAGTGGAAATTGTTTCTGTGCTTACGCCAAGGTGTTCTGCTAGCCCTCGATTATTTGTTCGCGTATTTGCTTCCACTTGTGCCTTCAAGTCGTTGTCGTCAAGTTCATTAGGACGTCCGCGGCCTTTTTAATCTTCGAGGTCGAAATATCCATATCGCAATTTCCGGAACCAGGTTCGCACTGTTGATTCACCAACGCTACCTTCACCCGGAAGTTCGTTAATGTTTCGAGCCGTTTCTACTGCACTACGGCCAAGTTTGAACTCACAAAGAAAATTTTGACAAGAATTCGTTTTTGATATCTAAAATTGGACAGCTCAACATTAGCAAAAAATGAATGTAATTTTTGGCAAAGTATAAAAACATGGTTAGAAAGAGCTTAGAATCGGCTTTCTGGTGATACATAATAGTGCAAGATATAAAGAATATTTTTTGACTAGAAAATACATTAAAACAGTAGTTTAAAATATTCATTTATTCCTCAGCATCAATATAATATAATGAAAAGATCAGGTGCCAGATTGACGGGAAAAAAGTGCAGAATGAATTCCACGAGGAAGCAGGAGTCTCGTTGTACGAGCACCTATCCTTTGAGCAGGCGTGTTCTTAACAAACTTCAATCAGCTATACTCGCAGCTCCAGTCGATCACGGTATGAGACTCGCCATGTTTGAATCGAACCACGACCATGGACGACGATGGTGAGGCAAAGAAACGAATGGGAAATGTGTTGAGGTCTCTACTAATGGTGAAGACGTCTTTTTTGGAGTCTGGAAGGATCAAATTAACACGCAATCCGCTCGACCAAACACCATCATAACTTCGGCAGAAAAAGCTTAATACATAAATGATTATTCACGTAGTAAACACCTTTCCTTGAACACTTATCGTTTTGTTGTTCTTAAATCCTCCAGTTATTACTGGAGAACAGCCTCGCATAGTCTTACACGGATGAGGAAAGTGCCTGGTTCAGATCAGAAAACTAGCCGGAGATTTGGCACGAGCTCACGTCTGAAAACGAGGCACTCCTCATTGCGGTTCGTTTTTGGTTCTTTGGACTCTATCGAAAACGCTTCAGGACTTTTATCCACTGACATTATAGATTCCTGTGCAAGACTTGTGATTCTTACTTCAAAATCTTCTCCGTTATCCTTTCCTGTTCTATGTGTACTTAGTGGGGTGTTTTGCTGCGTTTCGCCACGTACTGCTCCCCACACGATTTACAAGAAATTAGTTACACCGTATCCAAGCTCATGCAACTACCGCCTCAACCGTTAGTACAAATTATGTAATTGTCTGCTTCACATAGACGATCATACGAACGGTTACAGACCACCTGGTCTCTAGTGCGTTCGATGGTATTTCAATCACTGCTACCAATTCTTCTAAGCCAGTCATTTCTAAGCATTTTTTTACAGCTGCATTTTTTTGTTGGACCTTAGGATCATTGTGGGAAAACAAAAAGTTTTAACAATAGTAGTCTAGCGCGTTGGGGAGTAATAGCGGGTTCACATGACACTGGGCTAGTTGGGATTTGCTAACAATGCGTGAAAGGACTGCTGCAGCTCTAGCCGCTTTCTTATTTATGTCTTAAGTTAGAACAAGGAATAGGTTTGACCTAACAAACTAACGAACCCCAAAATGATGGATAGCAATCACTCAACTCCTGATAGTGATAGATAGATACATCAGTGCTATCGCCTTAAATCTGTAAACGCATGGGGAGTTCACTTTTAGCATGTGGTGCTGAAGTGTGGTAACTTTGTCCGGTGAGTTTGAACTACGATTTGACATTTTTAAAAAGTAAAGCAATTAAGCAATTAAGTTTCCATAGTAGCGGCGGCCATAAACTAAGGTGCAGAGTAGGTGCTGTACTCGTAGCCAATTTGAAGCCGTCCAACAATGATTACTCACGACAATCAGCACAAATCTTCGGAAATAGTTTTGCACCAGGTTGGTGTTTTGTGAATTATAAGCAGCTAAATTAAAATATTTAAGTCCAGTGGCTTACAGATAATTCTACTTGTAACACCTCCGTGATTTTGCTCACCCAGTATTTATACCTCAAAAGTCATATATTGTGATTTCGACTACAGTCTCAGTTTAACTGGGTTGGATACCAATTTGTGTTCCCCGGATAAATCCCGTTGAAGGGTGGCTGCTGGTGCCACAGATAGGGTAAAAAGTCTGGTGGAGAGAAAGACAGAACTAGGGCCTCTGTGGTGCCGTTCGAAACATCCGGAAATGCGGTTGAATTTGGTCTTGGATCCAACTTTTTCAAATATCTCATCATCACTGTAGTTGTATTTCACATAATACCTTGCCGTGAAGAGTAATTGACAGCAGATAAAAGTTATACATTGTGATTCCTGCAATTCTTTGAAATTTGATCAAGGAATCAATGGCTATTGCTGATTATTGATCAGCTAATTAGTAAGACGTACACTCCATGAAAAAAAAGACAATTTGTCTCCACAGTAGACGCCTCGTCACTGGTTCCAAGTCGCTCCAGGTCAACTTGTTTGCCATTTCTCCAAGACAATTGATTTTGTTCTAGAATTCTCTGGGCTGAATTCACGTAACACAATGACTGAGTCTACTCTAGAGTGAATAACACTGCGCCAGGATAATCACTTTTGGTAATGGTTGTGATGGATGAAACTTGGCACCACTTGTGCACATTCGTTGTAATGGATGAAACTTGGTACCCAGTTACAGTGTATAAACGAGTGCTTATCCTTCGAAAGCCTAGCCTAATCCGAAAAAAATTAATTTCCATTCGGTAGCCGAAATATGCCACGACAGAAACCGGAAAGCATTTCCTAGTTTCTTTCTTGACAAATGGAGCAAAAATGATTGGTGTCAAATTAGTAGTGCGGGATCACAAGTGATACCTAAGTGGGTGATAAAGCTTCTAAAGAACATCAGTTTCTACACTATACATTCGCCTCCACTGAGTACCGTGGAGATGGAATTACATTTAAGCTTCTTCATCAACTTGTAGGAAGTCTATCAGCCCATTAAAGCAGTAGTCCTTAAGACTTACCTTCTTCCAAGAATCAAAAAATAAGCCGCAGAGTTTTTGTTATCACGCGTGATATTAGAGATGATTTCAGTCTAATATTATATTGTTCACACATGATCTCAGTGTGATATTTTATTGTTAAAGAGGCACATTACCCATTAATATAAACTCTGTACCATTGGTCTCCAAGGAAGAAGCTATTTTCTATGCGAGTGAAACCTAGACCTAGTATTTATGATGATTGAGATTATGGATCGGCTAATTAGATTCCGATCAACTTGACCCTTCCAGCCACGGAAGAGGGCGAAATCCGTCGAGTAGGCAGTTTTTTTGCATAAGGAATAAAGCAACAACTCATGTGTGCTTATCAAGAAAAAATCGCAATATTAAACCTCTGTTTTTGCCTCTATATACAATCCAGATATTAGTTATCTGATTTTGGATAGATGAAAAGCTTGGTTAGCCCTGGACTCGGATTCGAGCTAGGGACAAGTGTGTTGCGGTGGGCCTCTGGCCTTTGCTTCACATGAGCCCCCCAAAATGGTTAAAAATTTAACTTTCCTTTTTTATTACACTGCTATCTTACTCAATCTTTGATCAATAAATTTCAGATATCATTGCTGACTATAATATTATTGCCTATAAGTGTTGTATTATCGGTACCAATAATATTAAGCGTATGCATAAATAAAAATCAATCAAAACCAAACACAAACATCTTTAAGCCGAGTGGCATTCGTGAATTTGATGTGAGTGTAGCGATTTTAATATAAAACATTGCTAACCACAATAAGCCGCTCCGGAATCACTTCAGAATCCAGAAAAAGAAGAGACAGACACCTACTTTGGACTAAATAGCTCGCGATTATTCCCAAACCGAGAAAAAGGACGTGTAAATTATTCGTCATCGCCTACTAATGAAAAAGAAAAGGATCAGAGTAAGCTAAACACAACTAAAAAATTTTGTTTTCTTTGTTTAAACTATTAAGAACAATATTCATGAAACATGGTTTTTTAAATATTCCCACTAACACAATAACTGGAGTGCTGAAGTGGACCATCTCTATGGAGTGCCAGATTGCTGTCTTCAACGTTTTTTTCTATATCATCGGGTTTTTCTCTGATTTAGCACCGGATGTTCCGAGACAGTCGTAATCGCACGTCTACGACACGACGCAACAGATATTAACCGACCGTTGTGGACGCAAAGATAATTTCCCGCGTTGTACCCTGATTTCTCCCGGACTTGTTGCACTTCCTGGAAGAGGTTTACGTTGAGCTAAACTTTTGGGTGAAAGCTGTAAATTTCTGCTTAATGAGTATCCTTAAACGGTCTTAACTCACTGCTCCACTTAACAGCTTGAAGCCTACGCACCCTTTACGACAGTGAACCACCTAGCTTAGGAAATACGCGCGAAGTTTGGTTGGGCGATGACATTATGGATGTCGAGAGTTAGGGTACCCATAATGAAAAAAACTGCTCTTACCTGGTTTCTTAAAGTTCGGTTTTGGCTTGATTCACCTTAAAGGGGAGCTTGTACAATAATAATGCTCTCATCTATGTGATTCGCAAGTGCTTCACAAGAGTTGGGAAATAGGCATCAACGGCTTTCTAGGTCATGTGATTAAGAAGTAGTCTCATTAACTTTATAAGCAAAGTTTTTTGTTACATTCCACAAGTTTGAAACACAGAATTTTAGGACCTCCTGCTCGTACTCCTAACATTAAACGAGAAGTACCACCTGTTGAACAACGAGCGGCGAAAAACCACAAGGAAGCATTAAAATAACGATTTTTTGCTGTTTATTTCTTCGTGATAAAGGATAAGAAGGATGAAGGATGAAGCTGAGGAATGTGTTGTGCATTCGACTTCATTAAGTATCGTTGGAGGTGATTGAATGCATGTCTAGCCTTTACAATGACTCGCCGTAGCCTAGCGATGTTTCGAGCCAGTGCTGCTATCCTTCTAGACAAGTCTGGTACCAATTTGCCGACCTCGGAGAGATAGAAATTTTGGTGGGCCATGGGCGCGGGGATCGATTACACGTGTGTGTTACAGGGCGCCCCCGGCCACTGCGTCACACGCACTCCTTTTGTAATAAAGAAGAAATAGATTAGAAAAAATCGGAGCAGTAAAGTTGCGTGTTACATTTAGTTCAGTCGGACAGCTTCATTGAAGAAACCGCTTTCAAATATGTCCATCAGAAAAAATTATCGTACTTCTCATTCTATTCTGGCCTGATCTGTAAAAGCGCTTTTTTGCATAATAGTACTCCACCTTAGAGTAGAATTAGCTCAGAATACTGAGCACTGGGTATAAAAAGCCGAAGTGCACGACAGAGACTCCACGGAAAGCTGTGGGTTGCGTTAGCAGTAGTTGCCCATAATAGTTTTGGTCACAGAGAAATAGTTTTATCAATGATAGCATGATTATCTACTATTAATCAATGCCGTGGAAAGTGCTTCCTGCAACATCGTAATATCGGGGTTACAGTCAGTGCGAATACGAGATTTGCGAGAGACGGTTTTCATGAAAAAAGTACATGAGAACAAACGTTACGTTAGATAAGAACGACGAAATGAACTAAAGAGCTTCATGTTTCCAGATTAATGGTCAAGATGTAATCTTTAAGAAAAGACGAGCTGAAATGACTGATCACAAGGTTGTAACACTCTTTTAAAGAAAATTTATTTTTTCAAAGATAATAGTAAATGTGGATAGTTTTTATCGGAGTTTCGTATTGAACTTTTCATCTGCTGTTTCTTTATGAAGTTTTTAAGAATCCAAGCAGAATCGCGCAAGCGACACAAATCAGAGCACAAATGAGAATCCAGGAAGACGAACACGACGAGTACTGAAATTCTATCACTTTTCATTCGAAACGATTTCCACTGCGGAAAACGACGGAAACGGACTAAAACCCCAAGTCGAGCTGTTATCTTCCTTTAACCTCAGCATTGAATAAAAAGTCATTGTTCTCCTTGATGAATAAACACGAAGATGTTATTACAGCATTTACTGATACACAATGGCCGAAGTTTTGGAAGTTTCGGCTTTCTCAGAACCTGGTAAAGTTAATTTGACACATATTCTACTGAACCACACACTCTCATGAACTGAGCAGACGAGACTTAATACTTAATTAAATAATTGATTAAATGATTAAATGAATTAATTAATTACTTAAATTCTTACCCACATAATGAACAGTGCGCAGTGAAGTTTGTACACCGCACCCGAACTCACGCAATCACCGTCTCCAGGCGCAAACGATAATTCTACGTGGAACGAAGTCCCGCTTTCCCTGCTCCTCATTTTCAAGAAAATAAGTGCAGCTATAAAGTGTTGCTTCGGAAGGGGCCGATCCAAAGAATTCGCTGATAGTAATTGAAATACCACCGAATATTCTAAGACGTCAGCTAGTTCTTATCTTCCTGTATGACTGTCTATACACACCGAAAATTTGCATAGTTTGTCAATTTGTGCCTTTCCGGCTATGAAGAAGGTAAAACTACCGAAGCACCGGCTTTTGTATTAATAAATGCTGTAATGGCAACCTTGTGTTTGTTCGTCAAGAAAAGCAGTAAACAATTAAAATGTAGCACGTGAAGAAAAAGTTCCTCAATAAGGCTTTTTGTTCGGTTCAAAATGCCTCAACTGCCGTGAATTTTTTTAATCGACTCATCATCACACCTAGCAACATGGATCTCACAACTTATGGCATTCAATTCGTTTTCCTCTTATTCATCGTCGCAAAGTTCTTCGAATATTTCTCGTGTTGTTTCGGCTGCTGCTTCGGAATGTCGTCTTCTTCATGAAGGTCGTTGAATACTGGTCGAGTAGATTCTTTTTGCAGTCTTGAATATAGCTGGACTAGGGCGTTCCCACGTGATCTGGAGGAGTGAGTTGAGCTCAGGAGATTCTAGTAGCAATTTTCCGACCACACAGGAATGAGAGCTTGATGAGCCCAGAAGGGGTCGATCCAGCACCGTGCTCCTGACGAACGCTATAGCAACGACTGCGCTACGCTCTCTCTTATTAAATCAGGTTTCCAAAGAAATTCACTAATCGCATCAAATGCATTATGGGTTATATGACAGAACGAGTGCAGCGAGTTGTCATTTACAACGTTTTTTTGTTTAGGTTTAAAAACATTGGTAAAAAAACTAGAATTGAAATGGAACACATTCTCAAACACCAAAAATGCCCCTACCTCAGCTGTTGTAGTCGACTCATGAGGTAGTTGATCACAGCGAGGAACAATATATTTCTGTGACAAACAGCTGACATTCACCCATGAATGGTTTGAAGAAAACTGTAAAGAAAAAACGGGAAACAAAAGTACTGGTTACTTATTGTTACCCTAAGAAACAGTTCTGACACTATGGAGAAGTAGAGATTTGAGCGAAACAGGGAACATCAAGTGAGCATCGGCGGGCATGACGGAAGCGTGTGATGGCTGATAGCACCGATAGAGTAAGAATGTGGCTGAGAGAAATCCAAAGTGTGAGCCTCGGTAAGTGTAGTGGATAGGAAGGACGTATGCCCCCAGCGAGGGTAATCGCGGGTTTGAAACATAGCTGAAGTTTCGAATTTTTCTTATGAGTCAGCTTCATTGTGCTTATATTTCACATCATACCATTGCTATGGAAAAGGAATAGGCATAATACAAAAGCGACCTTCTGAAATTGTGGTCAATGTGATTGATTCTCGTTTTCATCTAGCAGAGCATCCTCGGTGCAGTAACGAAATACAATAAGGTCATTCATACAGAATGAATTGGTTCCGGTCATGGGTGCGGAAAGGCTAAGAGAGAAGGAAGTAGAAAGCAGAGTTCCGATCGAAATCATCAAAAAAGGTCTAAATAAATCAATATCTTATCGGAAAGGATTTGGACAGTTGTGTATCGATGTGTGTTGCAGTGTTTCATGAAACGACCTTACTATTGTTTTTAGTTTTTCTTTACTTGCATCCGTTAACACTCCGTTATCGATTAGCGTTTTCCATGCGTTGTTGATCGATAATCTAAATAAGGAATGCTGGTCATTAAAATTTAACAAGCTCGGCATAATTCAGACATACCAGGAGAAATTCTCGAAGACCTCCTGATAATGGAAATTCTTTATTTGTATTTTGGTATTTTCCTACAATTTTTGTGGAGAATTTGAATTCTGCAGAAAGAGCGGGACACCTCTCGATTTTGACGAGCAAGGCCGGTGTGATTTTTGAGCTTCGCCAAAGTAAAACAATGAGTTTTAGCACGCAGTCCGACTCAGTATGGCTAATTCAGAGACTCTCAATTGACCGTCCTACCCGTCGTATGGATCGCCACCATTTGTTGGAATCATTCTGATCATTTCATTATGAGCATAGTCAGCCGCCTAAAACATTGATGCTGATGATAAAAAAGGAAAGAAACTTAGCAAAAGCCCAAAATTAAATGCAGCATAAGAAACTTTCGAAGTAACAGAAGAATAACGGAAAAGATTTGTACGAGATCTTATGAATACGAGAAGTTTAAAAACCTGAAATGTCAACTAATAGTAAATGGAAAGTCTTTATATATTAAATACTTTGCTCCACTTTGGACCAGTTTCGTTTCTCTCAACACTACACAAATGCAACACGATAAAATTGCAGGATTTGTCAAAAACATCATCGCGATCTAAAAAGGAAGGCCGTAAGGGATAAAGAAACCTTGTGGATGTTACCAAAACACTACTGCGTCAAGTGGTTCATTTTATTAAACAATTGCATTGAAGCTGATTCGTCGACCCTCGAAAGATACCCTTAAAATCCTCAGTGTCGGTTTCGATGCTCAGTCGCTCATAAACATTTCATCCTTAAGGAAATTTCCATGTTATATTCTATACAATATTTCTTGGTGGTCATTTCTGACGTGCTATTTCAATGCACGTAATCTAGTGCCTAAGACGATGAGTTTTCATCACTGTTACACCTACCTCGCAGTGCGAAACTTAAAAAAAACCACGACTATCATTTTGAGAGTTGCTTCCATAGTTTTTGAGTGCTCTGTTGCTAGAGAAAAAAAATGGCTCTGAGGAAGACGAAGTCACCAATGAACTTCCCATTGAAAACCACAAAACGTGTTGGAAATCGCCTACCAGCTCACCATAGGACAGCTGGTAAATACAAAATAACCTATTTGTTGATCCCGAGGTTAATTGAGAGTTTGGGACTTTCAAATTCGAATCACAGCTATCGTTTTGGAAGCTGTGCAGCTACAGCACCAGACTCAATGAAATACCTGCCATAGCGGAAGCAGTCTGGTGGTTTCGTTCTCCCTTGGTTTTTTTGTGCACCTTTTTCGCTCGCCGAAATTATCCCACGTATAAGTTGCACTTCTTATTTTAAGGTTTCTTTGCACCTAACTTTCTTCTCATATTTCTTTCTAGACAGATTAAAAACACGACTCCAATTATGAAAAATCTGCCGATATGATTAAATGTTGTTGGAAAAACTGTGCTAAAAATCAATCTAAAAAAGGTTGGAGATAAATCATAAGGCGTCAGTCTATTGGTTAAGCGTTCTTCATGCATTCTAATCCTTTCGTAGAGGTCGTGACAGTAGCCAAATGCGTATTTGACCTGCATGATGGCATTCAGGGGTCTGCTGATCTATCGAATCAGAGTTTTATTTTCCCAGGGGACTCTGGTTCGACGACCACAAGGCGAAACAAGGCCCACTAAGAATGGGACGCACGATCGAAACAACGAACTTCTGTGTATTCCTGACCACTTCTAACCACCATGATTTTTTACCAAGTTCATTCACCCAATTTTTTCGACTAATCAGTTACATGAAAGAAAATAATTTTGCTGGTAGAGTAGCAAGAAGAAGCGTGAATAAAAGTGAATACCTGGATAGGTACGAAATCTTCAGCCTTGCTCACATCAAACGACTTTGCAAATGCTAGGATTCGTTTTATTTCATTTTTCAAGCGAACAACAGTCGTTTTGTTTCGACGCAGCTTTATCTTCAAATAAAGGATGTTAAGGCAATTCTTCGTATTTTTGTTGAGCAAGCGCGAAGTGTTATTATTCTTTATTCACGAATAAGCTGACGTTTCGGCGGATTTCGCCTTCCTCAGAGGCGCTTTCTATGAGGTTTCCACTAAGTATGTCATGTAGAGACCAACCGCACAGTAATCACATGGAAGCATAATGTGCCACTCCCATCAGAATAGCAGTCTTATATACTAATATATATATATATATATATATATATATAGTATATATATGAGTATGTATATATACTAATGAACTCATATATATACTATATATATACTAATATATATGAGTATATATACTCGTATACTCATATATATATACTATATATATACTAGTATATATATGAGTATATATGCTAGTATATGTTGAGTATATATACAAGCATATATATATATAGTATATATATATACTATATATATACTAATATATGAGTATATATACTAGTATATATATAGTATATATATATATATATATACTATATATATATATATATACTAGTATATAAACTCGTTTATATACTACATATATATATATATTAGTACACTCATATATATACTATACATATACTAGTATATATATGAGTATAGTATATATATATACTATATATATATATACTGGTATATAGGACTGCTATTCTGATGGGAGGGGCACATTATGCTTCCATGTGATTACTGAGCGGTTGGTCTCTACGTGACATACTTAGTGGAAACCATAGATCATAGTAAATCAATCAAATCATAGAAAGCGGCTGTGAGGAAGGCGAAATCCGCCGAAACGTCAGCTTATTCGTGAATAAAGAATAATAACACCTCGCGCTTGCTCAACAAAAATACGAAGAATTACTTGATCAATGCCGAGGTTAATAGAAAGTTGGTCGTGGAAGTTGAGGCAGTTTTAAGACATCTTAGAGAGCCTTACGTAGTAGAAATTCACACTTTTTTAAGACTGTGAACAGTTACCGGATTTTCTGAGAAGACATCCCTGTAATACTGTGAGAATTCGTCAAATTTCCCGCTACATAGGGTTCCAATTTGTTGAGGATTACTGTAAATGGCTATCGATTGATTATCGATGAAACGGCGTCAACAGGTCTGTGATCTGTGATTATCGTGATAAGCCGAGCAGCCGGATTTCTTCATTTTTTCTATTAATTTTAACTCAGAAGAATTTACAACAATTGAGGTCTATGGTTTTTTCTAACTTCCATTTTTCCTAGAAAATTGTGCGTGTGTTGCTAAAAATGTTAAAAAAATGCAATTACTTTTTTACTTAACGCTACATCTGCGGTTACTGTAACTGTAACGATTCTGAGACATATGTGAAACTTGAACCACAGGCCAGATTTTAACCTGCGATTACCCAAGCTTTCAAAAGCTTTCTTTAACCATAGGAATGCCATGAAAACTGACCGAGAGAAAAGCTAAGCGAAGGCTTCGGTGGCGTAGCGGGTAACACGTGAACATTCCATAAAGGGTAGTCTCAGGGCGGAGTCCAGTGTGGTTTTAAATTTGCTAATATTTCAGTATTATTTTGGTTGTATGCTACTTAATACCCAGCCATGAAAAAGTATAAGGCGATAAATAAAAGTTTGAACATTGGTTACTATAACTGTCACTGGAAGAACATTCGCGTTTTTCGACTTTCTAAGGTGTTTATTTTTTCTCGTGTGGTACTTTTCTTTCCTCAATATACGCGGGTGGCAGGATAGGATGAGAAGCTGACGTGCATATGTGATGTGGACGTAGGTGCGGGATGTTGGTGGTCTTCGGCGGTTTTTCAAAAGATGCATTTTGTTTTGGTACGAAAAAAAAGACTGGAGCTCTTCAGTAAGGCTTGGTGATCGATCGCAGCACAGCAGGCAGTACCACAACCAGCCGTAACTAGCCCGTTTATTACTAATGCAACAGTAATAAAGATGTGTATGGAGATTTCTAATCACATTTACTAGAGCTTGATTGAAATGAATTTTCTCCTAACAGCTCAGTTGACGGTCCATCTCTTTGTCTCAAAGTAACTCCAATAAAATCGTTGTTTTAAAAGTGCTACATGACCATTATTTCTGGTTGAAACCCACTTGAGTAGAGCAATCCGACGATCCACTTCATCGGCGATGCGCTGTGCCGCCTCAAGTTCACTAAGTTGTTTTTCTTGCAAAGGATTCTGAAGAAAACCAACTTTCGTTCTGTTTTCTTGGTCAGACAACATAAAAAACAGATAAAGTAATAAAACAAAAGACAGTTTTTTGCTGAAAACAGAAATTAAATGAACTGAAAGGAATCAAGAGACAGTATTACAGTGTGAGTCTATAAAGGTGATGTAGATGAAATCGAGAGAACCGGCTACAGTATATTCCATGTTCTAACAGGTCTCACTTGAATACTGTTGTCCATTAATCGATGCTCCATATCTCTATGCATCGTCTGCATCTTCCAGTTATGTTGCCATTCACCAGGAGACTGAAAAAGTAATATATATCCAAGTCACATCCAGTACCTCTGTACATCTTGTGGCGCCTATTAGCGACTGTTAGAACACAGTTATGATGTAGTAGCTAAGTATGAGGCTTATAGCTAGAATCTGTCAAAGTTTTCTTTAATTTTTTCTAATTAAGTTAAATGTAAGTGGATCGAAAAGGTTATAAAGGATAAAACTTTCGACACCGAGCAATCCTTTAAGGATGTGCCTTGTTATTTGCTCGATTGTCCATCGTGAAGATGATTGAAGATGAGGCCTGTACAATGCCTTGCTGAGGTTTACCGAGAGTTTTGCAGCTTTTCAGATCAATTAGAGACATTTTTACCCGCTCTTGGAGGATTGAAAACTTTACTCTCATCAGCTGTGGGATAGAACCAAACACCACATTGGCACTGCAAGGTGCCTACACCGTTACATTATATGTGCTCTACAAATTTGACGAAACGACTATGCTCCAGCAATTAGAATTGAAAGAATCGTTTGCATCTATATATAATAATGTTGTAAAAATGTTTATATTGACCTCAGTTGCTGTAGATGCTCCACTTTCACTACTGAATCCGCTCAACGAGTTTACAGAAGGTGCACGGCGCGGTGCCTCATGGACGCTGATTGCCAACGGCTCAGAAAACTCTGAAAGGCACATTCTTTCATATGATAGCTACCAACAACGAGCCTTGCTAACTTTTCTTATTTTTTTTTCAATTTCCTAAAGTGTTTTCATCAAGCCATAGTGACTGACTTTCATACGCATTGCATTTTATTGCATATACTTGACGCGTTATGTGTAAACGTGCTCACCCGAAGCTTTATATGCTGTTACAGCGCTCGGTTTGTACTCGTACCTAGTTGGTTGAATTCGTAAAGGAACGTCTCCTTTTTCTGTGACCTTGAAAAATCTTAACAATTTTAACTATTTAGGATTTTATACTCTTACGCTGTGTGCAAACTGATAGTGACGACGACTTCTGCAGAATATATTGTACGGAAAAAAGTTGTTCTCATCGGACAATTATATCAAAAATAACGGTTCTGTATAAAAGAGCATCGCCGAGCGAAGTCGTCTGGTTCGAGAGGCGCTAATCCGACTCAAGACGACGACAGGCACACCACATAAAGAGTAGGAAAGACTGTGGACATCGTTCTCCCTCTCTGAGAAAAGCGAAGACGTCGAAACGTTAGCCGAATAGAGTTAATTATCGACCACCTTTTAGCTTATCAATGAAGGAGTGCATATCGACTAGTCATACCGAGGTTAGAGGAAAGTCGGTTCTTAAAATGTTTAGGAAGACTTTAATTGTGAGGTAAATGTTTTCTTAGTAGCTTCACTTTTCTATTCATAGCAAATTGCAACACAATCGTGAACTGTCTTAGCTATCTTTAGCGACTTTACGGAGTTGTACAACGACAAAGAAGGAGCACGAAGCACCCACCGGCCTTACTAGAAACACCCTTCTCTCTCACTGTATCTGTATTGTGTCAACTGAGTTCCCGCTGGACCAATGTATTTCCATCGGTGCGGAATGATTTCGTAGTATCCACTACATCGACAATTTTCTTTTTCGTTGAGAGCTGCGTAAGAGGAAGAAACTCGTCCAAAAAATGGTTTTTCGCGAGGTACAGTGGATACTGGATAATAGCTCTGATCTAGTGAGGTCTGTGCACAACATCATTGGTGGTGGGGAAACAATCGATTTAATACAAAATTTGTTAAAAAGAAATGGCTGTTCGGTAGAAGAAACATTTTCTGAGAAAAATTTTCTCGCGCACTACCCACATTAAGTCATATGTTTTGATAGGTGCAAACCACCTTCTTAGTTCGAATAAGTTTCTTCGAATAAGATTGAATGTCGTGCTTAGAATCTCGGATAATGAAATGAAGCAAGTTAACGCACTTTTCTGACAATCTCCTCTTTTCCTATGCTCAATGTCAGGTCTTTCTGTGCAATACAAAAAAACACTGAATGTCCGACAGATGCAGGCAATTCATGAAGTTCACTGGCCAGATGATATGCTGATTGAAATGGTCGCTGTTTATTCAGAGATCTTAACGGTAGTCAATTATTCCAGGTTTAATACCGCATACCCATTGCTGTATTCGTAAACGTTACTTACTCAATTACTTTCTTTCCAAGAATTATCTGCTTATGTATGTCCGT
Organism: Angiostrongylus costaricensis; assembly: GCA_900624975.1. NCBI lineage: Eukaryota > Metazoa > Nematoda > Chromadorea > Rhabditida > Metastrongylidae > Angiostrongylus > Angiostrongylus costaricensis. Next base: position 59,619 of record UYYA01000206.1, on the reverse strand, counting down.
TACTTTCAGTCGTTCATTCACCCATTCTTGATTTTGCTTACGAAATTCCTAAAGAAAGAGACATCGTTCCGAATACTTCAAATGCATAAATTATCCCAGAATAATTACTATTAAAGAAAATCAAAGTTTGTAATGGTACCTAAATAATGAGAACTTTTTATTTTGCTGCCTAATATAATTTTTCGCGCCGGGATATAATGCGAAATACAACCACAATGATGCTAAGATATTTGCAAAACTTCGAGCCGATTTGGGCTTCCGAGGTCAGACTCGTTGACGGGTGATTGCTGATGGCACTGATCGATAGAACTAGTTGGGAGACAGGTGAGAAGGACCAACATGGTGTGGTGGTGAACGCGTTAGTCCCCGGAAAGAGTAATATCGCGTTCGTTAGCCACCGCGTACACCTGCGGTGCGGAGTTTTGCAGATATCTCAGCATCTATGTTGTACCTAAATATCTACAAAAGCGTTAGTTATTGAAATACGAAGTTATTTTCAGTATCATTAATTGCTTACCTTCACAACCTCTTGCATTTGACCAAAACGTAAAACATTCTCAACGAAAAGAAGGCGATGTTTAAGGGATTTTTCGATATCCTCGGCTGCCTCTGCAACCATCAAAGGCCATGTTTTGAAGTTCTTTTTCTGAAATTGTTCTCCGCTCTCGGTTTTTCCTTCGTGAATGATTCTGCGTTAAGGGATTACGACGGTCATGAATGGTCGTTGAACTCAAGAAATCTTTCTAAGTAAAGCAACTACGTAAATTTTCGTTATTCAAGTAATGAAATATGATTAAATGCAGCGTTCAACAGAAGACCAAAATTGAACAGTAAGATGGGTACCAAAGGAGACAACAATGGCAATAGGAAGGAGACCAAGAGCAATATGAGTTGTTACTGAGCTACTCGTTGTTGAGCTGAGAAGAGGCCATCAGCTAGCAGATCACTGCATCCTCATCTTCGTTTCTATACTTTTTCAATATTTCTGCTATACAAGTGAGAGATGGACAGAAACCTAACCTGCAGTAATCGTCTATAGCCAACTTCAGTACGACCAGTTCAGAGGATAGGCGACAATTGATAAACAAGAAAAGCTATGAAATGGGCGTCAGAAAGACATGTGCTATCTCAACGAATGAATACCACCTTGAAAAGTGACACATGTGAATGTTTCTGATGTTGAACAACCTTTGATCACACTTCATAATCACAAACCAGCGTTGTCAACACCATTGCCGTATATCGCCTTCATTGATTTCCGTCGCTTGGAAGCGAAACGAAGTGGGAACTTTTCCTTGCTTTTTCTTACTTTCTATTATTTCTTCGTGGCAGAAATATGTGTGTAATTTATATATTTTTATGTGAAATACATCTACAGTGATTCTGAGAAATGCACAATACTCGAAACCCTAGGTGGGCTCCCAACGCGAGATTACCCTTTTCGGGCTCACGCTTTCTGCACTGCATTACCAAGACCTTTGGTGTAATTGTGATTTCGGCTGCAACTTCAAATCAACTGGGTTGAAAGCCAATTTTTGCTCATCAGATCATTGGCCTTGACGGATGGATGCTGACAGCTATGATAGTAAGTCGAAACAATTCCGAACTCGTTAAATTTTTGAAGGCATATCTAGGTACACGAAGTGCAAGCAATTAGTGATGGACGGCGTTGTAGGACTTTTACGGAATATTGTTTCTTTACACAAAAAATAGGAAAAGGCCAGCTAAGTTTGGGAACATTAAATGTCGCAGACGCCAGATTTCGCTCGCGTAAAGATATTTTTTGTGGACTATTCTTAACTTAGCAGGCAGAGCTTCGATCGGGGGTCTGCAGGCCATTATGTGCTTGTCACAAATAACTGGAAAAAATAAACGTTGAGACTACCAACTCTACTTACTAGCTCTCTAGCGTATGCCTTCCGATGGGTAGCATACAATGGTGTGACCATCAAATCGGTCACAGAGACACGTCTCCCGCCTCCAAACGTTGCGACACCTCGTCGACGACGTTCCAGTTCGTTGCGCATTATATAGGCAATACTGAATAGTATGATCGTTGCAAAAACAATGTGCAGCTATTAAAAACACCTTTATTGAAAATTTGTCATGTTCTTAAAAGGCTCCAACGCTCCCCACAGAGAGACTCTTCAGGGATAGCACTCCTCTAATATGTGACATAATTCGGTTACATCAAACAATAATGGCTGTCGAAAGAATTTGATCTATCCCAAACGTCCTTCACGGTTTTTTATCAAAACAGTTTTTTTCGTTCAACTTTGGTCATGGTAACTTTTCAGCACATAATACTCTCGCTGTCTCATCGAAAAGTTTTCATTGGTACAGCTCTTTGATTCCTATCCTATAGAAGATCATGGAACCATGTTATAATAATATTGCTTCTCATTGGTGTAAGGCGCGTGTCCTGCAGTGGTCGGGGACGCCCTACAGCACCCATGGGACACCAGGGACACCAACACACAGCGTCCGTGGCCTACCTTTCATCTTTCCGAAGTTGGCAAATTGGTACCAGACTTGTCTGGGAGCAAAGCAGCACTGGCTCGATACATCGGTAGGCTACCGCGAGTCATTGGAAAGGCCAGATATGCATTCAATCACCTCAGACGATGCTTAATGAAGTCGAATGCATGGCGCATCCTTCAGAAATTGATCAACGCTGAGAGCTTATAACCTTTACTTTATCCTCGTAGGTGATAAACAAATGTAATTTACCTTAGCCAATCCATAATGTACTGCAGCGATAACCCTTCTCCTTCTGTGAGTAACGCTTTTGGCATGTACTGGAGGTAGAAAAGCTTCCTTTCTTTGTAATCCAGCATGGTCAACTTAAAGAAAAAGAATCATTGAGGTAAATGGAATGATGTCGATACTACAGCGAGTGGAACCCATTAGCATATTGAGCTCCATTGAATATATCCATTTTAAAAGATATTATTAAATGAAAGCTTTTTCGTTGCAACCGCCACAGTGTTTCTCGCATGTTTTTGTCCTCGTCAGAGGTTTTAATATTTATTCGATACGAAAATATTTCAAGGAATTGGGCTGAAATCTTCGGCCGCGTAGGAATCATTCCAACATTGACGCCATTTAGGCTGTAGAATTCTACGTATCCAGTAGACTAATGAAGACTAAACTAATGGCAGTATTGTTCAATGTGTTAGAAGCTATGTAGTCGCAAAGTAGCAAGCTTTCTTCCAATCCGTAAGGAAAAGAGGCAGGAGCTTATGTTATCTTCTAACCAACAATTAATTTAATTAGTGAAATGCTAAAGAGAAAAAAAAAGGTGGGACGTAAACACTTTTTCTAAGGTCGGACAAGAGTATGACGATAATTTATTTACAATGTCCATCGACCTCTTTATCCATCGTAGACGAAATATGGTGTCCGAGCAAGGTCACGAAGGAAGAAATAGGCGCTAAATAAAAGTTGGGATAATGTCATTTCGACTTCAGCTACGAGAGCTTCAGGACTGGCTGGCTGGTGACTGGCTCCAGTGCCAAATTGTGGTCTCCAGATCAGTCCCGTTGGTGGGTGATTGTTGACAGTACCGATAACGCAATTTTATGGTGGAGAGAAAAACAAAACAAGACCATCGACTTCGTGTTGCATGACACGTGGTGCCCCGCTAAGGTAATCATGGGATCGAGGCCCAACTGATTTAACGAGTTTTGCTCAGATCCCAGAATCCCGATTATTTTGGAAATTCTAAGAACCCATCATTAATAATGCTGGTGGTGTTAGTTTTGCTGCAGAATATTTTCGCCGTTTGGTCTCATCAATCTGCTAGTTTGGTGGACGATCTGATACTCCAGTATTGATGATCCGAACTCTGCAGTTTCTTAGAGAGGCCGTGCGCTAGCTGTTTTGGAGATCAGAGTAATACTACGTGCCATTGTCTGGTCACTGTTTATGCTTCAAACAATCAGAGTCGCTAAAGAAGATAAGGCCGAATGTGCCACTGTCCCGAAGATAGGGCATTTTATCTCTAAAAAACTGTTCGCCAAATATTTAACGCTTAGACTACTGCTCACTACCGAAAAGAGTTCTTTTCTCTACTGACCGCGAAAAATGAGCGAGTAGTGGAATACGTATAAATTTCTTTGGTTTTATTTCATAATCAGAAAACGATAAGATAACCATACAGATTTTTGTTTTGCAGTGCACAACTCGCAAGGTGTAAAAATTATATGATAGGAAGTCAACTCACTTCGTCTGCCCGAATATACGATCTATACATCATCCATTCCTTCATACCTTTTGGTTTGGCGATACTGTATTCGCAATTCAGACCGGTACCCAGATTACTGTAATGAGAAAGTAGTAGATTAGTGAAATAGCAAGGCGTTCGCTGCAGTTCTTTATGAATGCGCCTTGCAACCCACTCTACTATGAGTCGTGGGGGTGAGCGAATGTGTATTTGATCTATACAACGAATTTTGCTGCACTTCAGACGTATTATGTTAGCGTTTTTCTCTTCGGCAACAGGTCTGGTACTAATTTTCTGAGCGCGGACGAAAGAAAGGTTCAGTCGAGCCCTGTGAGAGGGGAGCGAACCAATGACCATGCGCCTATCATTTCTACTGCGCGTGCACGTAATAGAAGAATGTAACTATTGTAGTTTAATATTACTGCTTTTAGACATTATTGTCAACAATTAGTGATTGTTATTGATCGTTCTCATTTATTATTATTGTTATTAATAGCAGCATGCTTTGTAAGAATACCAATGAAGTTGATCCTTTTAACTATTTACGTTCAAGACAATGATAATAACAGAAATAGAACTTTAACGAATACCAGGAAAAAAGTTTTCCTAAGAAATCGGAAGTGAATATTATGGTCGACTGATAAAACAGCACATACAGAATCTAAATACATGCGGTTATTTATATACATGGCTATATTATAAATAATTATAATAAGATATAACCGGCACTCTCAATATGTAGCCGGAATGCGAAGCTCTGACCTTCGAAATCTGTCACATCTTCAGATCCAGGAGAATATACATCGACAGCAAAACATAGATGGGCTGGTCACATGATGAGAAGAACAGACGACAGATGGACGAAAAAAGCAGTAGAGTGGGCTCTAAGAGAATGCAAACGTCCCATTGGACGACCACCTACACGTTGGGCGGACGTGTTCGTAAGCAAAATTAATCAGCTGTACACGCAGCTACAGCTGTTTTAAAAATCATGGTATGAGACTCGCAATCGCTACCATGCTGGAATAAGACCATCACCATGGACTACTATTGCGAGAGAAGGAAACGAATGCCATATGTGCTGGGGTCCGCACAGCTCGTGAAGACGGGCCGTCCAAGTACCCAACAATGTAAATACGTAGGGTAATTTTCCGGCGCATAAACAGAGATTTAATCCGGGATCGTCAGTCTTGCTGGGTTTATCCATAAGAAACTTTTCTTTTTCTTTAAGCTTTCTCTACCAAATGTCAATGAGCATAAACTAATAAAACCACAATGATGCTGAGATATTTGCAAAACTCCGGGCTGCATGTGACAACTGTGAAGAACGAACGCGCTATTGTCCTTTCCGGGGAGTAACGCGCTCACCAAAACACCATGCGGGCCCTTCGTTTCACCATTCTCTTAGTTGTGTTTTATAGGTGCTGTCAGCAATGACCCGTCTATGGACCGATTTGTGGGTACAAATCGGCATTGAACCCAGCTGAACCTGTTAATGCAAATGGTGTGATGGTGAACATATTATCCCCCGGAATGGATAATATCACGTTTGATCCTCACCGTAGACATCTACCCATCGGAGTTTTGCGAATAACTTAGCATCATTGTGGTTATTGGTTATTTCACATCAGTCCCTGCTATGAGAAAAATAGGTGATAAATAAAAGATTTAAACTACTACAACTTAACTTATAAATAGAAAAAAATATTAATGTGAATTACTAAACTAGAACACGAATCCTTTGTCCGACATATATGACTTATATTGCCCTCAGTGTGGTATGCCTTCCAAACGAATATTCTGCATGTCTTTATCAAAGCACTGCCGGTTGCTTTTGAAAGTTTTAAAGACTCCATTAACGTTTATTCCTTATAGAGAAATGGGCAGCATCGAACATGGTGGGCTTCACATTCAGCCGCTCAATTGAGCTTTGCAGCAGCAGGTTATCGAAATGTTATGATGACGATGTCCAGAATGAGGAGGAATTTTCTCTTTCTCGCTCTTTGCCTTTCTCTTATTTTTTTGCATTTGCAAGAAACTTCCAAAAGAAGAAAAAGGTTGAAACCAAGGCGAAGGACAGCGACCTTTCGCGCATGACACAGGGATGCGAAAATTTTCCGACTATCCCACCCACTATCAAACACTTAACACCCACTATCATCTATTCAACCACCATCTATTCAACGCCTTACTACTTTACTAAAGACTTTGCAAGAACAAGAGGCATAACTTCAGTAATCAAATAAAACTTACTGTTCTCGTCTAGCCACCTTCTCTCGTGGCATTGTTATACGAAAAAATTCTCGCCATTGATTTGAGCCACTGTTCACTAAGGCCATTGAGAACTGGAAGAAAAGTTACGGCTACATTATAAAGGCATAAATGTTACCTTCTAGATAAACAATTAATTCGATAAGTCAATGTGCACGTTGCAGTAATCATCATGTAAAAATCGCTTTATTTTTCCTAAATCAACGTACCATTCGAGCATCAATCAGTCGAACATTATTCAATTCCAGGTCGAGCTCTGGGAAACGCTCAGCTGAATCACGTTTTGGTAGCTGAAATAGCTTTGTCAATATAATAACTCATGAGAGATAAAACCAGAGTGTTGGTAGTCCGAAAATGCAAGCTCAGAATTTGTTTCATAAAACACGGAATAGCAGTAGTAATGTCACGAACAATACACGATGGGTAAGTATGTAAATTAAGTGGCTCACCTCCAGATGGAGGATGGAGGACAAGGAGCATAACGCGAACGCAAATTCGAAGATACACATAAGTTAGGGGATATGTCTTCCTGTCTCCGTTACTCGCTATTAAATCTGTGTGCCACGTATGTACTTAGCACTTGTATAACCCGCCTTCACTTATGCAGTACGCCAAAGCGTATCTTCCATTCAATCCGTTTTCCTGCAACCGTCACCCATACAAGTGGTTGGATTCAGGTGTGGAGTCTGCTTTAACCTGACGACTTGTTGGCTTGTTGCACAACCAATTCGTTGGATGCTGGTCAGGCATGAATATTCCTAAAATTCCTAGATGGCCTCAAAGAGCAGTTCCAGTCGTGTACCTTTACGGCTTACAGGAAAATTTCTGCGCTGCAACTAGGATTATTGGAAACTTTCCTGTGGCGGTCGCGAATCCGAATCCAAAAAAAAGAGAATGGAATCCATTAGTCGACCGTTGAAAACGATGCGAAAGATTGAATTCTCGTATTTTTTCGTATTCATGTATACAGTCGATATATTCCAATGGACTAAAAGTTTTTCTTTCGCGTTGATTCACCAAAATTGTAAAATTAAGTGAACAAGCGATATATGCATGACATGAAGTTCAAGGTCACCTACAACAATTCAGCTCCAATTCACCTCTGAACATGACATCGTGTGAATGTTACCTTGACCGCAGCTTAAACCTGATAAGCTACTTATGAGTAAGCGGCTCTACTTAAGAGCTTGGCCCACTTCAAGAAAATCGTTCATATACTTTTCTCAGTCTATTAAACGGCAATATTTGAACTCACGTAAAGAACTTGTTTTTCTGCAGCTCGTCCACGCCTATGACTTTCAACCTGTGGAAGAGATTTCTCAAAAATCGCTTACATGTGATTCTGCGCCTGCTTATGAATCTCAAAAACTCACCGGGCCTTGCTTCTTTTTATTTTTCGTTCTAAAAGCAAAAATAATAACAAAGTCTTGGAATTTTCGCATTCATCATCATTTTCCAATCTCCAGCTTTGTACACACCATACCAACCTACTGTTTTAAATCGTGAGAAGCAAAACTTCATTTACTTTACACCCAAAAAAATCGAGAAGAAACTGGACTTCGATTTAAGCGTTGAATTAAACAGAATACGTCCTCGTCGTATTTGGTCTTATTCGTATGTTAATTCTCCTAAAGGCGATAGTAGGGGTTATTGAGCGTTGTAATAGCGCACGTTCAAAATTCCCTTATTGTGAGTATCCTCTTCCTTAAAGATTTCTTTCGACCAAATTTGTGTCAAGATGAGTACTTCCCGCCTTCCACGGCAGCTTCACTATATATTGCGTCATAGTTTTCTTAAATAAAATGGAAGAGCAGGAATAACTTTACAATATGATTTCTCTTAAGTGGTAGTTTTCATTAGTCTCCCTAGTATGAAAGATGGCGCAAACTGCTCAGACGCAATTCCAGGTGCACGAAGGCAGATGAACTGTGTGGCATTTCTCCGTAAGAAGAATATGAACAAAAAATCCCGCTTTTCTTTGCTTTTTCATGTCCAGAAACCGTTGAGTAGAATCAAGCATCATTGCGAACCACGACAAGTTATGGGTGTCTTCTCTTCAAAAACAGTAGAAGCAGCCACTTGAAAGTGAACATGACTATATGTGCTGCGGATCATCTATAGGAACATCACGGGAATAGTTATAAGCCAAAGTGATACTACGTAGGCTTCTATTCTTTGGAATAACAAACTTTCTTTAAACAACTACTTAGAACATGATTGGTTTACCAACTGCTGTTGGTGTGCTGTGCTTAAAGGCGATCGTATGATCGATGTAATTTTCAATGTGTTGTTTTAAATTACATTGTATTGCTTCCAGTTCTTCTAAGAAGTTATTGCACTCGATATCTCAACTGTGAACAAATCCCTATGACCTTGTACTACCTAGTAGCCTAGAAAATCATCAGTCAAGATAAAAAACACTAACATTTGCACATAGATATCAACGAGTAGGAAGACTTTTTTCTTATTCATTGAGGTGAAATCCTGAGCTTCTAAAAGCAGTGGATCTTCTGAAGGTATTTACACAAGCGGCTTAACTGTTGAAGTTTTTTCAGAAAGCGGTCGCTGAGGTGCACAGGGGAAGTGAATGGCGAGATATCCAACAAATTCACATAGTGGCGGTAATGTTTGTACGACGTGTCGTAAATAGTAGTGCCGTATAACTACATTTTACCCATTCGATAGTACGACATCGGTCGCAGACATTGGATTTCTTAGAGTTCCACTTAACACTGTCTCTTTAGCTGACGTTTCGGCAGTATCGCCTTCTTCAGAGCCGCTTTTTCGTGACTTCCAATGAGGAAGTTTAGAACAGCTGGTTATTGTATTGTACTGTCTCTTTATTTAAATGGTTTGGACGATGCGCGAAAAGTTATAACTCTTATTTAGCAATCAATAGAATCACAATGACTTTCTTTGGGAGATAAAGCGTCAGACTTTTAAGAAAGCAGACGAAACTGACAATGTTTTTTAAAGGAACCAATATCTACTTTTATTTCTTAGCTAATATCTGTTTCCTTTGCACAATAATCCAATGGTATCACTTCGACCTGCTCCAAACAATTCTCTTCGATAGTTTCTGTGATCTGAGTCCAATAATGGTGTAGAACAAATCAATTTTTTCTTAGTTTTTATGTCGTCTGACAGTACATATCATGCGGCTATCAACAATTCCTTCATTCGATCCACTTTCTCGCACCATCACCTATGAAGATATTCGAAACCCGCTGGTTCTACTTTGCGTGACGGCGTTTCTTCCTCGTCATGAATTTCGTCAGAGGCTGGATGTCGAATCCTCCTGCAATCCCAGGGAAACTGTGTGGGCGTTCCAGTTCTTCACCACAGGACATTTTTTTACCACACCGGGGTCGGACCAGTGCTTCGGGCATTATTTCCCACCACTACAATTTAACATTTCCGAATAGCTCGCTATAATGTGATTGAAAGAGCAGCTGATTAAAATTGCTGTTTCAGTTTCTGAAGAACACAAAGCCTTCCATGTCTCAACAATGCAAAGTGATTAACATTTTTTATCTTTAAACTTTGTGTAAAACAAAGAAGTAGAATTAAGATATGACCCTCTAATGAGAACTTTATAGGAACGGCCGAAAAAGTACAAACTCACTTCTTGATGATTGGTGCTATCTTTCCAGCTGACCGCATTAAACCGAAAATAAAACAAAATAGACCTTCCTATCTTCTACTTTTCATCGATACGAACTCATAAATAAAGAGTGATATAACGGGCGGTTAAATAACATTATGATTAGCCGAGTAGTTAAACGGTGAGTAGTGTAGTGATTAAGCAGCCGCCGAAAAAAATCGTTGATAGCGCTGGTTGCACAGATTGTAAGCTGCCTCAATGTTATACATCTCCCTGTAATTTTCCTTTGTATTTCTTCTCTTTCTGTTAGGGGCGCTTGTGGCGCAATGGTCGGAAGCGCCCTGCAACGCACACGCGGAATCGATCTTCACGCCCATGGGTCACCAGGCATTCCATACCTCCGGAGTCAGCAAGTTGGTACGAGACTTGCCTGGGAGGATAGCAGCACTGGTTAGATACATCGGTAGGCCACCGCGAGTCATTGTAAACGCCAGATATGCATTCCATCACCGCCAACGATGCCTAGTGAAGTCGAATGTAGTGCGTATTCCTCAGGGATTGATCAACGTTGAGAGCTTTGTCCTTTATTCATTTTTATTCTATCCAGTTTTGTTACGGGGGCTAGTTATTATGCACCAGCTTCGTTTTTTTTCACTCTTTTTTTTCACTCTTGCACAAATTTAACATGAATCACTTAAGAGAAATAAATTAAATCAACGAAATGCTTGGTATTTATGGGACTCTGTATTCACGTTGTTCCCTGACGCTATGTTCCAAATATTTCAAACTCGCCGAACTTCTAAGTCGCCATGTTGTAGTGCGAAAACGTTGATATATAGGTTAATTAGGCAAGAGCCATTTTAAAAATTACAGGTTTCGGTTCGCTCTCAGTGTTGCTTCGGGATGGAAATGTCGACATCTTCTCGTCTTCATCAACCTTCCTGAGAGAATGTACACTTCTTTTTGCCTCGTACTTCAACATCCAGTAATACCTCCCACACGATGAACCGCAGCAACGGGGGTGATCGGTATTTAGTGGTATAATATTATTTCATTAAGCTGCTCAGCTCTGTGTTGGCTTTCGCGCTTTCATTAGAATGTTTAGCATATATTCGCTATCTGTGAAGAGTGTATAATGTTGGATAATGTTGTTTTTAATATCAGTGATTTTGGTATGATGTGATTCCTAGTGAGGCTTCGTGTTTCTCGTTCATTGGAGGTGGTCGGTTGGCTTTCAGAAACAAGCTGCCACCACATAGAAGAAAGTACGGTAAGTGCATGAACAGTTTTATTCACAGCATATTGTAATCATTGTAATGTCTTGTAATCAACGGCTGAGATACATTTCAATCCTATTAACAGTACTAACTGCATGATTTATAGCTCACTAGAAATCAAGTAGCTTGTATGAGTGTCAGTATTGTCCACTCATCCCATCGCGTGCCGAGTTGATTAGTGGTCTTCTCAAGGTGCCAGAAAACTTTTTTAGGACGATGGCTTTTCAGTACTCTTGGTGAGAAGCTGGTCATATTTAACTCGTAAAGCACCGGTGTAGAATAAGCTTATTCCTAACTTAACATTCGTTTAGAGATACTAAAGCGCTGTCTGATGGCTTTACTGGAGGAATGAACTAATATTATCGTCACTATTTCGCACGAATTTTTAGCCTTAACATGGTAGACCATACAAACCTTCGGTCAACTTTTAAGCTCTTTGAAGTTCTCGACTCCTTCCGTTTAGGATTGAAAAGGGCCTTCTGTAATGTTTCCTCCCAGACCTTCCAGACACAGCCTAGATCACTTGGAGAGTACCCACTGGGTGTGAATAGGGTATTAGTGGCAACGTCGTCAGGCTTCAATCAAATACCGTCTTATTTCACTTGTTAACAGATGATTTTAATATATGACATAGGACGTATGACATAAGACGATGTCCTGCATTGGCAACTGTATCGGTAGCTAATTCGATCCCACGTCGCAAGGCACCAAGTCCTTCATCTCTCCGGAGTCGAAAAGTTGGTACTGTACTTATCTAGAAAGATAGCATCATTGACTTGGCACATCGGTAGGCCACAACAAGTCGCTGTGTATACTAAATATGCATTCAACATCCCTTAACCACGCTTGTTGAGGTCGAAGGAATAGCTCATCCCTCAGGGATCGATCAACGTCGAAAGTTTTCGCTTTTCTGAGACATTTTTCATGGTTCAATTTTTATGGAACTATCTAAGCTTGGTAGCAACAATTTGGCAACTAGCTTCGAAAATTAAAAATGCAGGCAAGATGGGTGATAGATATGGAATAAGTGGAACAGATGTTCCCTAGGCGATAGACATGGAGTAAGTGAAAAAGATGTTCTCCACAAATTTGTTGGTTCTGTGTTAAGCCCTTTTGCCCATTCTTCAGCAGGGTTTGACTAGATCACATTTTCACCTCTATTAGATGAAGTGGACCAACTAATACAAGTTTTTCGCATCAATTATTTCGCAAATCAGACCGTAGTCTATATGGGTATGTCACGTCTCAGCACCGTCATAACCCATGATTGGCCATTCAAATTGTGGACGAGGTTAAGCCCAATGATTGAATAGATCCTACTAATAGCTGATTCTAAACGTTGTTATGTTATTTGAGGACTTAATCACTGCTGCTGGTTTTTCTTTGAGTCGATGCTTTATAATAGCATGCGTGAGTTTTCCATTCATTTTGTGACAGTCTTATTCAGAAAGACACAATGAGCAATGAAGGACCAGTTTTAGTATACTACAATTACCATTCTGTACCCATACCTCAAGGAAGGATAGAAAGCCTTATTAAGCATGTAGGTTTCTGCTATATTCCAGATTAAAGCTGATTGGGTTAGTGGTGGCGTAATGAACGGCTAGCACCTGATTGGGCAGTAGCACGTCACGTGATGATTACGTCTTTTTCATTTGGTAAATGCGAATGTATGGGAGAACTGCTCAATGTGATGATGAACTTTTGAAAAGCTAACATCCTTCAGTCTATCTGTAATGACCCCCGTTTCTAGTAAAGGTTTCTGATCTAAGTGATATTTAATGGCTAGTGGATTTAGGTGATGATTTAGTGATCATTTAAGTAATCGTTTAGGGATAATATCGAGTCATTCCAATAATACATATACGACCAGTTAAAAGTCCTTGTTGGCCACACTTTGCTATGAGATCTTGTTTTTAGATAGTTGTTAAGTTAAAAGCCGAATTTGATAAGATCTACTTTTGTTGTGACGTTCGAGTGACACCAAAAGAAATCACCGATTATGCAGAGCGTTTTCAGGTAGACTTTTCCTCTTTCTTTTAAAATAGGTGACAACTGATTACTTGGAAAAGTGAAGCGGAAAAGAAGGAGAAAGAGATCTGACAGTTAATTGCTCGGGAATTCTTACTGTCGCTAATATTTTTCGCAGTTCGTAAAATCATGAGGCAAAGTAGTGATAAAGATGATTATTGATAGTTTTCAATCCTTCAAGTAACGTTATAGAATTGCGAGCATTCAGTCACCGAAAATTCTTTAAGTGGCTATGTTTTTTAAAGCAGCATTATACAGTTCATTCGTCTGTTCAGAACGGAGAAATCGCGCATATGTCTCTATCAGCGAAGAGTTCGATCGAAGACGCGTTATGTCAGCGAATGGTTCGGCATACCTCATCCATCAACGGACCACCAGGCCTTATTGCACTTGTTTCCGGTGAGTACTACCTCGTCAAAGTAACTTTCACATGCGTATCCCATTGAAAGTGCTCCGAGTTAACTCACCCTGTGAAAGGATTCGTTTTCTTACCAATGGCGAGCATGTTTGTCTTCGGTACGTTGCCCAAAATATTTACCAAATGTGAACAGGAGGCGACGAATTATATCGCACCTGGAGGCAAATACTGCTTGGTTGGCAAAATTGTAAAAACACTTTTCGTTACCAGCTAGTGAAGATCAGATCCGGGTCCAGAACTGCCTAAGGTTATCGACATAGAAATTTTAACAAAAATAAACGAGAATGCAATTGAAGAACGTCAAGGTATTCGTTCGTAAAGATTCTGAACTCAAAAGCACCCTTTCGTTTAGACGCCGGTAATTATGGTCCAACATTAACGGCATTGGCTCGAAGCGGTTGGCGAATAGCGATATTTCATCCACCCGAGACCAGTTCGACGTTTCTCGACTACGCTGACGAATCTTTCACACTACCGATACATCGCGACCAAAACGATGAACATGGAATGGCGAATTTACCGTACGTGCTGAACCTCCAAGCGTTACCACCAACACAAGGAGACTGCGCCATCACCGCCATGGCACAGGATCTCAGACACAAGTGAGTGTTGTGCGGCTGGTGTCTCACCAGCACTAGTCGCGAAACCAAGAATCATCGTAGAGCCCTATGCGCTCACAGAACAAGAACTTGGTCGAGTTCGATACTTTGAAGGGTCTGCAACATTACAATTATACTCTTTAGAAACTTTTTATTTGCTTTACAATGGGCCTAAAAGTCGTATGACTTTTGTTACAACGACTTACCAAAAACTACTACTTGCACCGTTCTAGTATTATTCCTTCTTAAAAAATTCTGGTAGCATCTTCACTCACGTCTTCACGACGTTGGTGACCTTTATTCTTCACTGTTTACACAAAAGATGCTAGATATCTGGCACTATTTTGAAGTTGTACCGACACAGTTTAGAAGCTGTTAGCCCTCTAGCACTATTGAGAATCTTAACCGTATTATTTACTGCCTACTCTTTTTTAACGGCAGGGTATACATTGCGAAATATAAGTTTAATGATGCTGAGATATTTGCAAAACTCCGAACCGCAGGTGTATGCGGCGGGGAACGAACGCGCCATTGTCCTTTCCGGGGAGTAACGTTCACCACCACACCATGCAGGTCCATGGGGATTTAGGCACCCCGGATCAATCTCGCCGACGGGTGATTGCTGATGGCAAAAAATCGATAGAACTAGCTGAAAGACAGGCGAAACGAAGGACCCGGATGGTGTGGTGGCGAACGTGTTAGCCCCCGGAAACGACAATAGCGCGTTCGTTCCCCACCGCAGACACCTGCGGTCCGGAGTTTTGCAAACATTTCATCATCATTAAAACTATTGAGAATGTTACTGTAAAGGGAAAATATGAGACAACTAATGATATCATCTAGTTCTTTCAAAAACTACCACGTCTCATTTTGCAAGTGCTGTTCAAACAAACATGTTACTAGAGCACCTGTGTAACTATCGATATTCTTAGCGACTTTCCCCACTCAATCAACTCAAAACTGTTGTTGGAGAAAAACTTCATACGCAGCATCTCCACTCTTCCACTAGTGTGAACTCTTTCACTGCTCACTACTTTCTTTTTCGTCTATAGTAGGATGCAAGAATGAATGTAAATCGACACTGTCGTGGTCATGATGCTGGAAGTGTGTGTTTGGGAGTGCGCTATAATTTCTATCAAACCCTTCACGAACAGCTTTTGCGCCACGTAAAAGCAGATCGTAGTGATCCTGATCATCTTTGACTCTCCAGTAAAGTGGTCCACCAAAAAGACTGCTTTTTAAAACTCATCAAATAGGTGGGAGCCTGGTTTTGTAAAATTTTACACCAGACAATCCTTCATCTTAATATCGTATGCTGGTCATTAATACTACTTTACGGTGAGAATATTAGATAAAGTTTTTGATAAGGCATTTTTGAAGACCTATTTTTTGTCCTATCTAGGATGCACTGCACATCATTCATTTCTCATTTCTCGTTTAGTGCAAAGGACTTGTGAATTTGTTACATAATTCACTAATGAGTGAAAAACGGTGACAGGTAAACCGTTCGTTATTCAGCAAAGAAAAGCTTCCTTACCTCCACAAATAACCTTGAGCACTGTAATAATCTGCACGCGTTAGGGGGACATCGTAGCTTTTGTTAAACCTTGTTCCATGAAGCTGCATCGATAACCAAACACGTACACACCACATGTACATCCACATATGCACATACAGAAACTCATACACATTTACATACCTACATACATACATACATACATACATACCTACGTATATGTTTATATATGTATATACATACATACATACATACGCACACACATATGTCCACGCACAAACGTAAGCACATGCAAAATATATATACACATAGAAACACGCACACTAGCATACATGCCACATAAATATGCACTTACACACGTGCACATACACATATACACGTGTCACCCAATCTTGCTTTAATTTCTCCTATCGACCGACTATCGTTCACACAAATCATGTTGCGGGGCACACTATTTTCGATATTATGATGGAGTAGCTTCTACCATTGATCAGCGACGCTGGTTATAACTTCGTACCTCTTACTCCGTTGTACGTATCTGGCGCGAAGCAGTGCTCACATCACCGTTGTGACAACAAGTCTTATTCGATCTGTTTGAATGAGGCTTAGTTTTCAAGGTGTTGACTAAGGGTCGGAGTAAATACGGAATCGAAGAGCTGCACTTAAAAACAGACCTTTTTTCCTCTCTCAGTACATTGATATTCTTGCAAGGTTTCCGACTATAAGGTCTCATACTAGCAATCTCGGGAACAAAGTCTCCCAACGTTTTGACTTTTTGACCTTCCTCAGTTGGAGATCTTTAAGGTAGCGAAGGTGAAACTCATTAATATCATTCACACCAGACGTTTTCGCGATTCTACAGTGAGTTTAATGACAATGTGTTCGTAATCAGTCACTAATATTCTCGAAGTCATTCTTGTTCTTACATATCACTCCGTGTTATGTTGGCTGTCTTGCCAAGAACTTGCACAAGGAGCCTGCAGACGACAAATTGCTGAAAATTTGAGCGAGAGTAGTTTGGGTAGCTTACATTCTAGCAGGCAGCTTCCGATGAGCTGCGCTAGTGTGCTGGTAATGCGGCAAATCCCAAAACGTACTCAGTGGATCATAAAAGGGCACGAAGCTCCTTCATCCAATACTGTAGCTCTTCTCTTAGGATATTTTATCGCTCCTCCGAAGTATTTGCAATCTCAGGTGTAAGCCGCTCACTCGCCATAGCAAGCAAACTAGTCACTACGAGAGTTTTCCAAGAAACAGTTTCATTAGTGGCCTTTAGGCTATCGCATTGGCTAAACTGTTTTGAGTATGTTAATTGAACTAATCGCATCCTTCGCAAATTTAGTGAGTAATTTTGTGATATCCTGACAGAAAGTCTGCAGAGCTCGCAAATAATGGTAGTTTTATAGATTCCTTCCTAAACCTTGGGAATGATTCCATAGTGCACTGTGATGTTATGGCCAATTTTTGAACTTTTGGTGGACTTGTAGTAGTAGGAGACTTCTTCCTGTTACAACGAGTTGACGGCTTTTAGAACATATGAGCTTCGTTGAATGAATTTTGATGCCATACTGAGCTGACAGTTAGCCAATTTCTTTCCAACCAAAAATTACGGTTTTAACATCGTCCGGTTTTCTCGAAGTTTTTTTGACTTCGAAATATTCAGTAATATTCTCATGAAAGGTGTAATCACAACGGTCTATCTCTTTCACCGAAGCATCGCGTTAGAGTGACGAAGAAGTTCAAGAGAGTACTAGAGCAAATGTTTATAGCAATACACGTCTGATTTGGAGACACGTGCTAACACCTTTCCACCAATTCTGCCAACTCCTCCGATGTATCATATTTCGGAACCAAGATCATCCTCATTGTCTTTAGTACCAGAGGTGCTTCTCTGTCCGATAATATCGGGCTTTGTCTCCTTAACTTGCATCACTGGATCCTCGACGGAAACTTGTTGCGGTTTTTCTTCCTTCCAAGATTTCAAAAGCTATAACGGTCCTCAGATTTTTGGCAACGTTTAGGAAGTGGTCTTGTCTTTCACCCGGCTATTAACCATCACTGAATCTGTCGATCAACAAACAATCAGTCCATTAAGAACCGACGGAGTGACTGTAAACAGAGGAACGATATTTGTACTCGTAAATCGCTGCACGTACAATGTGAAACCAATTGTGTATTTACATATAATAGGTGTAGTAGCTATGTAAAAAAGATAATTGACAGATGGACATCAAAAAATGTAAGAACTCTATGATGCTGGGTAGAGAAAGCCTTCACAATTATGCATTGCGGTGCATTTATATACAAAAATATTTTTACAATATTCAATGGTAGATCAAATTAGTCAGCCTGTCAATTTCGAGACCTGATGCTATTTTTTTAAACGACATATCTTCACATCTTCTATGCGGCTACCAACACTTCTTGCATTCCATTCGCTTCCTACCATCCATCATCCACCAAGGTCTTTGAACTTCTCATATGTAGGCTCGGCTGATGCTCGAAGATTGTTGTCTTCTTTATGAACGTCGTTGAATTCTGGCCGAGTCTATTTTCTCTGGAGTTCTGGTCTAGTCGAGCTAGAGGATTCCTGCCTAGAGTATAGGAAGTGTGTGGGGGCTCAGACAAATCTGGTACCAATTTGCCGACATTTACATTGATCGACTCCTTGGTCATTACCGAATACGACTAAACATATTAATATGTAGATCAATCGAAAATTCGCCTATTCAAGAGCCGAGGATTCGAGTTTGAACTTTCAAAGGCATCGCTAAATAGATGAGTACCACTTATTGTTGTTACATTTTACCACTATCATTGCCTGCTCAAGCGCGCCGCAAGCGAGTAGGTCCGATCAAATGTGGAGTAATTCGCTGACCTGACGTGACCTCGAAAATACCTCCTCTGCTTATGAGGTGTGTGTTGTCGATAGATGCCGACCTGACACACAACAGTACATACAGAGAGAGAGACGCTCGCGATCAATTCAGTCGGTCGATGTTTATTTAGTCCCGTCCGGTTGCCACCAATCAAACACCTCCATGTATTAACTAACCGTTTTGGTGTCCCGGATGCCTCTTAAGTCCATCCTTGTCTGGAAATCCATTACTTTCACTATTTTCCGTTCATTATTATCCATATTCTTGTCGGCTGGCACAGTTTTTTTTCCTAATTTTTGCCTTATATTGGCGTATAGTCATGTATGTTTGTGTATGTATTTGACGTACTTCGTGTAGGTATGTATGTACGCCCTTTTCCTATCCTTACCTTGCTTTTGGACAGATCTATGAAGGTATGTATGTACATATGTGTGCTTGTGTGCGTACGTGTGTGTGTGTGTGTGTGCGTGCATGTGTGTGTTTGTGGTGTGTGTGTGTGTGTGTATGTGTGTCAGCTCGCATGGGTGTTGCGTAGACACAGCTGGATCCAGGGGATGGACTAACGCAAAACTGGAAAACCTTACGACACCTGAGTACGACATTTCCAAGACAACGGAATGACTGAAGTGTGTACGTACGCGTGTGTGTATATACGTGCACATATGCGCGTGTGTTCATGTCTGGAGGTAAACGTATACGATGTACGGGTTTATGTGTGCGTAGGTGCATTTATGTGTTAGCATTTCTTCAGTTCAGGCTGTTTAATGCTTTGAAAATCCTCTTACGATGCAAGTATTTTGGAAATACAATAATGCGTATATACTTCGGAACCGACTTTCCTTGAACCTCGGTATCACTAATCAATATGTATTCTTTCTTTGATGAGCTTACACGAGGTTGATAATGATATTTATTTTCGGCTAACGTTTCGACGTCTTCGCCTTCCTCAGAGCTGACGATCTGAGTCGATGGTCCTCGCTTGTTATTCGTCTCGACGTCGCAGCTTCACCTTCGTGTCGAGGGCGAAGCTGCGACGTCGAGACGAATAACAATAATGTGTCTTTAAAAAAAACAAGATTTTCGGTGGAGGTGGTGCTACAGGGTCATCAAGTAATTCTGAAACTTGTAAATTTCACCAAATCTCTCATTCATTTCTTCATCTTCGTATTCATTTTTTCTCTGCCCCAATGATCTTCGTATTGATTACGAGTTCAATGAAGGGCTCATTCTCTTTCTCCGTTCACTTTTTTCTATTTTAAAATGCTTATTGGAATGGAGTTAAGTTCCTCGGAAGTGAAATATCGGTAGTTGAAGTTTCATCGCCTTTTTTCTTTGTTTTAAAGCTCGCTTTTGTCGTCAGAGACTTCAATATTTTGTACTGTAAGCAATAAAGAGAATACTACTAGTTACTCAATCGAAGCCGATAAATGGTTTATCATAATCGTCTTCGTCATCATCATCATCATCATCATCATCTTCTTCTTCTTCTTCTTCTTCTTCTTCTTCCTCTTCTTCTTCACTGTTGCCTCTTCCAACTGCTTTGTTCAAACACAGTGTGTTGATTGTATAGGAAAAAGGCCGTGAATCGTTAACTCGTTCAAACACTCGCCGCATTTTATTTTAAGGATGACGAAAAGATTGGTGAGAAAACAAAAAAAAATTGAAAATCTTTCAATCCAAGAACTTTCTAGAAATCTTTTCTATGGGTAGAGTTTGAATTATCCCACATATTGAAGTTTGACAGTAGCGCTGTGATCGCAAGCTGCCTGCTAAGTCACTTCAGTTGTTGCTTTGCTTGGTGTAGCTAAAGTATGTTCAGCTGCAGGACTGGGCAGAACCAAATTTTGTGTTACTACTGATTGAAAATAGCTCTTTATCATGGAAAAAACAGCAATGCCCTGGAACTCAGGTGTTCTAGTCAGAGCTTAATCAGAATCAAAAACAATACAGTTATGACTGTACAGAATGTTTCTTATTCCAATATGACCTGTGACACATTGATTGCCATTAGCCAGAGGAATGCGGACAGTTTCTTGGAGGTTGCCATTTTGATTCAGCGTTCTTGATGAGTTCTTCCAAAATCCAATATTTCAACCCCAGATTTCTACTTGTTATCCTGTCAGACTCGTTCTAGAGCCTGAAATCTTCCTAAAACTAGAGATGCTCTTACTGTAGCCGAATTTGTTTTTATAATTGGAAAATATCTTTCGTTTTAACTAGTCATTGTTTCTGATCTTTCTGAGTTTTAATTGTGTGGATAAGAGGCTTATAGAAACCTAAGGCTAAGCCTAAGCCTAAGAACAAGCAAAGTGATTCAGTTCACCGGATTTAGAGGAAATATTACATTCTACGAATGACAGTTCTGATAGGTTATTTCAATTTCCCTCTTCCTGTTATAATAGAATGCCCTTTTATTCGACAGCGCCAATGGTGATTTAGGTCATAGTCGTCGAGTCCGTCACTCATTATTCCCAGTCTTTCTTATAGAAAGTACTAATTGGTCTACGGTACTTTTTAAATGTCCTTCGTTACGATTTCATGAAAACGCACTGGCACCACTCTACTCGCTGAACTTTGTCATACAAATTATCGCCTTTCTCGGTGTCCTTTAATTTATTACGTTTCTCGCGGTACTTTCCATTCCTGCTGATATAAAGGGAGCGGTCGGCTAAGAAACTTGATTGGCAGTTCGAGCGTTGCGCGATCATCGATGATCGACCGAACCGCCGATCTAGCCGCTACGGAATGACGGACGGGCGGGCAACTGATGATAAGTGGAGATTTGAACGTTATCGTGAAAGATTTGAGATGACCACGACGAACGCTTGCAGATAACATCAACCGCAACTGCACCGTTTTCGAAAAAACTTCGTAAAAACACCTTGAAAGTCGGCTGTGACACGTTCACATCGTCCGCTGGTGGCCTTGCCGATATGGAAAGCGTAGTAGCAGGTTGGATGAACTTTGTTCGTTTTGGTCTCCTTAACTCGAAATTGGGGATTAGTAGAATTTCTATCTCTTCATCTTCAGAAGAGTTCTCGTTTTGGTACTGGTTGGTTATCTGTTGTTTCATTTGAAAGGCTTCTGTGTGAGGTTTTACAGTACACAAAAGGTTAAACACATCCTTGCCGGGATCTTTTGTTGCTATAAACCACTAAAAACTATGACAGCGTTTCTAATGTTGAGTCCTTTCTTCGAACCTGTAGAAGTTCATGTTTCGTTTATTATGTCGAAATGGTAGTGATTGTCGCTTCAAACCGGTTGACAGTTTACGAGGCATAACTCGTTTAGAAACAAGCGTCACATTGTCGGCATAGGGAAGTTTAGCACTAATTCGTCTAATCTGGAAATTTATGCACGATAGTGACGGTAGTGACGGGTGTTGCTGTCGTAATGGAAATGTCGAACTCGATACTGTCGACACCCGACTTCGTTCCTCCATAACCACGGTAATGCAATAATCCATTGGGATTATATAATTACACTACTCAGAATTACAATCTATACTTTAATTATAACAGGCTCTTAATCAGACTTATCACTCTATCGGGTCACGCTAAGTCATCTTGGTTAGGATCCGCTTTTGTTGTGGGACACTGATGATCTACGCCCAGGCGTTTCTTCACGTCTCCTTATTTCATCTGATGTGTTCAAGTTTGTTTCACATCTCTTTATCACGTAGCATTATTTTTTGTTTCTATGAAAATCTCGAGGTCCTTTCCAGTCCGGTGGACTCTGACTGCTAATCGGTCTATTAAAGCTATTTTTCTATAATTTTATCCCCTCGATATTCTCCAGCAATGCCACAGTTACCTGATCACATATAAGGTCAAATATCCCAACATTTCGCCTCCACCAGCTTTAATTTGCTGCTCTTCTGTTCTATTTACACCTTTTGATTCTCTTTTTCTTCCCACTTTTTGCTCCAAAAGCGAAGTTGTCCTGCTTGTCAGCAGTTTGGTATTATGAGTAGTTGATACTTAATGCGAAGTCACCGTCCACCAAGCTATATTTCTCACCTTGAGTTCTACATACTTATTTAGATGCCTAGATAGCTCATCCTTACGAATCACCAAGAATCGTGCGGACTCCCGGTCAGGTTGATGGTTGACAAAAAAGTTCCTTCCTTAGAGCCTCGAAAGCTGTGCTAGAGCTTTTCTAGGTCGTCGTCACAACTTGCCAGTTAGCAATCGTGTTTTTCTCAGGAGGCTGGCAGTGATTCGTGGTACTGGTTCACTCTTAGCTGGGCTGAAGATGTCGAACTCCTTCCCAGTCTGGTAGATTCCGTCAAGGAATGAATCCTTGCTGCACATCACAGTTCGAAATCTAGGAACACCTTTAGCTACGAGGAGGCAGTAAACCATTGGATTGAAATGCCATGTAGCCGATAGAAATCATACACTCGGATATGTTGAATCGACTAGTCGACGCTTATCTACGAACAAGAATCTCTATATGGTTAAATCACTCTGACCAATATCTTGTTCGAATACTATTTCAACTTTTGCCTTCTACAAATATTATTGTAACCATCTGTAACATGGTGCTTCATCACTAACAATAACATCAATGATTTTATGGTCAACAAAAGGCTTTTGAATTGATGGCCGGCGTTAGTTCTAAAGAAACACAGCCAGACGAACAACTTAACCCAGTTTTCTAACAATTCCTGTTATGTCCGAGACTGCGACAGAATTACCAATTCATAAAGTTCACCAGCCAACTAATATGCTGGTAGAAAATCTCCGTATTTATTCAGAGACCTGAACGGTCGAAAATCAGTTCACGTCTTGAAACTTTATCTCTATTGCAGTCTACGTGAATAATGCCATACTCAGTCGGGTTTTTGCTAGTATTTACCTATTTGCATTTCTTACCTTTTGTGATGTAGTCTTCCTGAAATTCTTTCATTCAACTAAAAAATCTAACCATCAGAACCATCATCCAGTAGGAATCAAGGTGCTATACCGCGTTCTCATGACATTGCTCCATGACCAGAGAGCCAATTGGCTTTTTATTCTCGATGACCCAAAAATTCCGGCTACAGTCGAACCTCTGAGTGACTTTGCATTCAATGAAATTTTGCACGTGAACGAGTTCACCGTAAGGCTTCGGACTTTAGTGTTTTCTTCTAGTTAGTTTTTTTTTCCACTACACCACTGAACGGCTCTCTTATTAGCCTCAACGTAGCTCGAGTGAACATTGAGAACCTCGGTCCTTAGGGGCTTTCTGATCGTGTTTTCTTCTTTGCTCCGTAACTGTTCCCTTACTGCTAGAAAACTTCTGGCATTAATTAATCACTTCGTTTTTATTAAGCTGCTTTTGTTTTTTTATTTTATGTGACCCGTCTTCACGTCTACTGTCCGGATTATAGCACTTCTCACATTCGATTCGTTTCTTCGCATCCATTATCAACGAACATCTTTCAACTTTACGTGTGGCTTCAGCTGGTGCTTGAGGATTTCCATTTCATCTTGAATGTCATGGAATGCTAGTCGAGTCGGTTCTCGCTGGAATCCTGAGATAGCCGAGCTGGAGCGCTCGCAAATGAATTGCAGAGATTTTTTCCCTAACAAGCGCGGTACCAATTTCCCGACCCCGGAGGGACGAGTGGCTTTGTTGGCCTGGAGCGGAATCCAGCGAGCACCATGCTCGTGAAGACGAGCACCACATTTTTATTAAAATTTCCGTTAAAACTTTATTTTATTTTAGTACCTAATAAGAACAAAATGTTGTTTGTAGATTAGAATCTCTAAAACGATTAATTTTGTATTAATTGAATAAAATACCACTTTGCAAGATAAACTGTTAGTGTAATTCTGCGTAATAATCCTTGTTATCAGAAATGGCTGAATTTGTGTTGTCAGATTTTTACTACTTACAAATATTGGCTAAAAATATTAAAAATTCGATTCGTTTCGATCTTCTGTGAAACATTTTCATACAAAAGCCTTTAGTGTTGATAATGGACGTATTAGACTAGAGGTCAGAGTTGTGCGTTCGTAAATCGAAGCAAACCTAGTGACCAGTAAACCAAGTACTCGACATTTTTCCTCATCGTCTATGATCGTATTTATGATACTGTAATTGTCGGCACGCCATGCTAATGGCGGGTTTTGCCAGTGACCCCGACACTTTACTGGGGTGGTGATAGTCGTGCCAGAAATACCGTTTCTTTAGGACCGTACTTGACCACGAATACTGAACTTTATGTGTGTATATTTGTATGCAATGTGGTCATATGTGTGTTCATGTATACGTTTGAGGGTGTGTGTGTGTATGTATGTATGTATGTATGTGTATGTTCGTGTGTGTATGCCTGTACGTGTGTACATGTGTATCTATGTATGTAGATGTGTGTGGGTGTGGGTTTGTTTGTGCATAGATGTGTCTGTATGTACATAATCCGTTCGTCGTCATATAGCCGTTTAAATTACGCTTGAACTTCCTGGTCCACTTTTAGTTTCATGCTTTCGTAAGTTCAATAAAATAACCTTAGTGGTAAACAGAACAGTTGCACTGCATTTTCTTTCGCTTCCTATTCTAACATTGTTTTTAGTTTTAACGTTTTGTTTTCTGCCTTCTATAATTTTCATGGCAGGTTACTAAGCGAAATACAACCACAATGTTGCTGAGATATTTGCAAAACTCTGGACCGCAGGTGTCTATGGTGGGGAACGAACGCGCTATTATCCTTTCCGGGGAGTAACGCGTTCACCACCACACCATGCGGGTCCTTTGTTTCGCACGTCTCTCAGCTATTTCTATTGATCTTTTTGCCACAGCAATCAATATATCTCAAATATCTCAGCAACATTGTGATTGTTTTTAGTCTTCTCACAGACCAATAGGCGGGTTCAGTTCTATACGTAATTGAATCTAAATGTTTATAGACTTGTCGCTCAATACGATTCATAATCGGTTTCGTTTATCGCTCAATCACCCTCATCATCGTTCGTAGTTGACCTAAACTTTTACGCTTTACCCTTTTGCTACTCGGTGACAGGTGACTGGGAACAAATCGAAACTGTTATTATACTTGTATTGCGGCGGTGGATTATTGGTCGGGCACCATCACTCACATCGCCTCCACCTCGATTACAAACAGCCTCCATCGTCGCTATCGCCATCGTATAAGAGCCATATCGAGGTGAACGTTCACATATAATGGGAAGGTGTCATAACATCGTTCGCTACACAAAGCACGAGAAATTTATTTCAGTTACAGTTACCGGTAAATATGTCCGTGCCGGGGTGTGTGTGTAACATATTTGAGAAGCTTAATGGCTGATCAAACAAGTAGGCTTACAGTAATTATGTGCGCCTCTGACTAAAGTGAGGGTTAATCGGTCTCTCTATGTTTGATTGAATAGTATTTTCCCCTCATCTTTTGATTTAAAATTAATATAGCGACACTTTTGTAGGCCTGAAAGAATGTTTTCCAAGGTAGTCAATCGCTCAACTGAATAAGTATTATGGTGTTCCAAAATGATCACATTGCAAGCGAAGAAGATGGATCATACAAATGTAATAGATATTAGTAACGGTACCAAATCTATGGAATGTATATCGCGCTGTGGTATTGATTAAGATAGTCTTTTTGGGTTTTTTTTTGGTATGATCATATATGGTCTAACATTTTCCGGCAGAAATGCCTTTGGAAAAAAGAATTATGATAGTCTACAGGCTAGTGAGCGATGGTGACAATCAGAGGATTACTGAATGGTTGTGTAGGTTAGAGATATTGAACATTGCGGTCTCCAATGATAACCTTTGTTTTGGATATCAGCATTGCAATGATGAATATTGATTGGTTTATGATTAGCGTTTAGTATGTGACCAAGAAGAATTGTAACAGAGAGAACGTAATTTCTATAGTGTGTCAGTGCCGAACGTGCTGAGCTAGAGCCGAGACGAACGACACGGAAGTCTTACCGTACGACGACGACATGTCGTGCTTGGCACCAAGTACTGCCAGTTTGAGTCATGCTGATGACCTTCTCATCACCACACTTCCTCTATTCGGGGCTCCTCTAGTCGTCACCTTTCCGACCTTTACACCACCAATCTCTTACCAATATGTTTTCATAGGTGTCTTGGTTCGATAGTTAACAGCAGCTTTCTCTGAACAGAGAACGTCGTCTTTGGTTATGTGTTCTTATAATGTTCGAGTTACTGTCAAATAGAGAACTTGTTTAAATAGGCGTTGCATTTTTCCACATGTTTTTATTAGTTTTTTCAGCTTGAAGGTGCAAACTGTTTTAGTGCTAAACTCTGATGTAAGGTTTATTCTCCGAAGTAGAAAGTCGATTTTGGTTGCTGGAAAAAATCATCTTTCCCTAAGGATCATGTTCTAGCTTTGTTTGCTTTTTCAATAAGTATCAGCAATGTCTAAATGTGGCCGATTTTGTACATAAAATGCCTAGGTTGACGTCTCATCGAATTGTGAAAGTACAGAAATCATTAACTTGAGAACTTGGGAAAAGTTCCCATACACGTTGTCATTTAATGTAGACGCCACCTTTTATGGGAAGAAGGTATATTCGATACCTGTTGACTAGATTTTCTTCTGTAGAATATTGTTGGTTTTCCTGGCATCATTGGCATTCTAAGTCGGAGTTTCGTACGGAAACTTCAAATTCGTTCTCAGAATGAGTGACTCTGCCTGAGATTGAGAAAAGGTTACGACCAGTTTTCTCATCGGCATTGTTTCGAAGTTCAAACATCTGGAGATCACTAAGGTGTTTGGTCACCTCCTTATCTCGACTACCTTTGCTTCCTGAAGCTTACAATTATCAATTACTCTTCATATTGGCTTCTGTTCAGGAAGTCTACATATGTCGATGTCAAACTCATTGATTATATTTGAAGTAAAGCAATACTGTGTTCAAGTAATCAAATTTTAACAATTCTATGTCACTTAGCACTTAGAAACCTATCACAAACCGTCTTTGCTTTCTTAGATTGAATTCGTTGTATCACATTTTCTTAAATATCTATTAAACAGAACTCATAAAGCTTGTATTGCTTAAAGATTAGCATAAACGTGTGTAAATGCTGAAGATTTCCTTACAATGGCAGATTCGTTAATTGTGGTAGTCCTAACACTATTCACCAGCCACAATGATCCTGAGATATTTCCAAAACTGCGGACCGCAGGTGCCTACAGTGGGGAACGAACGCGCTATTACCCTTTTCGAGGGTTAACGCACTAACCACCACACCAGGATAGTCCTTTGCTTCGCCTTTCTTTTAGCTAGTTTTCAATCCACCAGTGCCATCAACGATCACCCGTCAACGGGATTGATCTGGGCAGCTCACATTGGCATTGAACCCAGTTGAGCTGATTTCACATAGTACCCTTCCGTGAAAATTGTAGTAGGCAGAAAATAAGAAGTAAACTATTCACCAAGTTTTTTTTCTATCTGTCAGGTTGGTAGAGAGTTAGATTGTAGTAGTAGGTAATAATATTGTCGCTACTGAATAGGAAACTTGGGCAAACTAGATCTTATTCCTGTTCACTCAATCACTATCACAGGGTATTGAAAATCCTACGGGCTATTTCAATATGGATTCGCTGAAACCAAGTCATGCGTAATTCCTTCCAGATTTATTACTCAGTTGCGTGTTTTGACTAATTGGAAATGCTATTTCTCATTAGAAGTCTTTCCTCCTCATTTCGATTCCATCACATTTTCATGTTAAGTAGAATTTATTCCAGTTGGGAGCTCTATATTGTCCTTGACATTGCTTCGATTCTCGGTAAACGGGCAATCAACTAGAAATACGACCTTAAGGTTCACTACACCCAGCAGTATTTTTACGGCTAGCACGCACTATGGCGAAAGATTACGAAAAAAATCTATCCTTGTCGGGTTGTGTTAAGTTTATTTGGAACACCGATGGTGATCGCATGTGGATGACAGGGTGCGGGTGTTGTTGGGCAGGTTAGGATAGTCGGTACGGTTCCGTCGTGAGTAATTAGCCATTGCGACGAGAGTGCTCGTCCTTGAGAGCGGTCAGTGCTGATGAACAACACCGCTACGGCACTGGATCGGTCTCGGTCGATCGTCAGGTCGGTCGGTGACTGCCTCCGAAACCGTTCGACGACGACCGACCACACGCGAGACTTGAATGGCCCTCATCTGGTGTCATTGAATACACAGATTCTCATTGGTTACTTAGCATATGCAAATTCCGAGACGGTTGAATATTTACGGCTGTGAAAGTGTTGTGTTGTCAACCGCTTGCATGTTTCGGCATAATCGAAAAGTCACGAAACGGCTTATGGTTTACTTAAATAATCGATATAATCAATTGAATACCGGATATATGATGATATAGGAGCTGGTTTGATGTGTGGTAGGTGTTCTCAGCCTCATCTATAGACAGTGAAATATTCATCCAAGTTTCTTAAGGCTACTTACATAAGCGAACTAACAGTACTGATTTCTTCCCGTGCATCTCTAATTTATCCACTGTTTCACTTTTTAACAAACGACAATTCACTATTCAAATCCGCTTCGGCTCTACTTGAAGCCTGATAAACCACACCATATTTTGTTACACCATATTGCCGGTATACTGTATTTTTATCTTAATTATTAGAAGAAATACAATCATCAAAATCATGAAAGCGTTAACGAAACACCTCAGGATAAGTAGTTTTTTGGAAGACATTACTTATACGCCAAAGATCTAGCTGAACTATTGCAGTACCTCAGATCCAGGTAGTCATAAACAGCTTCCAGCATTTACAGTTAAATTTATCTCTTTTTCATACGTCTCTTACAACGTTTAAGGAAATCTTACCGGAGATGGTGTTATGCAGCGTTATTCTTGATAGTCGTCCATCGATTTTGAGCCGAGTTCCAAATTCAAAACCGGTTTCCACAAGTGTATCCAGTTATTTTTTTTTCTCCATGTTATCAGTTAGAAGATAGAAGACTAACAAGGGAAAAAATGAAGTTTGACGATGTTCTGATGTAAGTATCTCTCGATAGGTAGTTGTAAGAGCAAATCTACAGATCTAATAGGAAACTCCTCAAACCTTTGAAAATCGATTTGAAAGCATGTTATGCCAGTATCGATTGAAATCTAAGACCTTATCAAAGCGGTTTGCCTTAATGGCTTCACCATTCTTGCTTATCGCTTCCACTTTGTGTTGCATTTATCGATCTACAAATCTTCTTCTTTACATCAACGAGATATAGTTTTTAAAGCTGTTTCACTATTATTTGTCTTGGTTGCATTATGAAATTCCTACTAATCGATAACGAGCTTGGTTGACCTACAGATAATTATATCTGTTGATTTTCATTCATACTTCGACAGTTGTTCTACTATCCACGCCAAGGTCACTCAAGAAAAATCTCTTAACGAATCTCAGAAATTCGCTGCATAAGCTTTGCTAACGAGTATAAAAAGGATAAAGCTCTCGCGGTAATGATTCTCTGTGGATGCGCCATGCATCCGACTTCATTAAGCGTTGTTTGGAGGTGATTGAATGCATAGATGACCTTCATAATAACTCGCGGTGGTCTACCGATATATCAACCCAGCTATCTTCTCAGAGGAGTCTCCTGCTATAAACAAGTCTGGTACCAATTTGCCGATCCCGGAGAGATGGAAGGCTTGGTGGGCCATGGGCGCGGGGATCGATACCACGTGTGTGTTGCACGGCACCTCCGACCACTGCGCCACACGCACCACACTAACGAGTATATTTAAGTTTATTTCATTATTAGACTATAAAACTACACATAGTTTCACAAGGCGTTAAAGTTGAGCATTTTTCTTCTAACGAATAAAATCGGATTTGAGAATTCTGAGCGTCCGACAAACAATAGAATTCAAAAATATGTTTGGACGATTTGTATGACGATTTCTATCCATCACCGTAAATGATTTGAACAAATCATGTCATTCTGAAATTGTTCCCATTCACAAGTAACATCGCTTCAATAGCTCTTTGATCGCCGGTTGTATCGACAACAGTGACGGAAAACTCGTCCACTACTGCATAATTTCTTCATTCTAAGCGCTTTAGCTATCGATGATCTTCGTATAAACAGAAGTGCTAAAGAATTTTCGAAAATCGGCATTAGTCGACAAACGTCGTAACCGTGTTAATGAGAGCGCTTTTATACAAAATCAGATATGAGAGGTTTATTCATGAGGTCACTTTCAAAGGTTGTCTTCAAATGATTATATGAAGTCAACTTAGAAACACCTATTGAACGCCTTAACGCAGTGGTTTGAACTACTCTGTATATAGTCGTAGGTTCGATTCTATTCTGTAGACAAGCCAGTTCACTTCGACGGAGGTCAGAAAATTGATAGCGTACTTGTCTGGGAACATAAAAAGACTGATACCTGAGTAGGTCCTGGGAAAAAATTTTCCGGACCAAGTATTTATCTAATCACCTTTCCATTGGTTTATGGTGTAGTAGAAGGCGTGGTAACATCGCAAGGCGATCGCTTAGCATCAAAGTATTTCTTTTTTCACGGCGAAAGCAACGAAGGTAATGAGGAGATTCTTTAAGTATAATTTATGCTTAACTAGAAATCTTTTATAAACCTACGGGATTTTCCAAATTTCTTATCTCAAATGTGTTCCTACAGTGCTTTATCAGTTTTAGTGCTCAAGGCCGCTTCCGTAAACTTGCCATCATCCAGGTTCAATGAGTCTTTGGTAGACGCTATCGAATGCATTCATATCACACTAAACCTGTAATTACAGTAATCTGTTAAATATTCATGCACGAATTACACAGATGAGTTGATGACCAACGACGTCAAGGTCATGTGGTTGAATGTGGTGGAAATGTTGCGACCTGACACTAAAGAATGTCTTTATGCTCTATATATTCTTTACGTTTCATACTGTATGTAGAAAAAGTTGCCGAGCGTGAAAAACGGCACGTTCTCGACGCGGTCGGATTGCCTTTATTGCTGGCGCATTCCACATGGGCAGCCGTCGTCTGGCTTGACCCTGATGCTCATCAAGCGTGTTCAGTGCCGGCCACATGAGAAGATCAGTGTCTAGTCCGCGTTGATTTTTGTCACGTAGCCTTTTTTAGATGACCATAGGTGGAAATGGCGCTTCTGATTTTGTAAATCTTTAGCGTGCTTGTGAAATCTGAAAAATATTCGAAGTCTTTCACAGATTCACCTAAACCCACTCTATATAGTATTGTTGTAGGAACCCGATCCATTTAGGCAACTGATAATCACTAAACGCTGAACATCAAGTGCTATTTGTTATGCTACGTAAAAGTTGTGCATTAATAATGCAAAGCCTGTGTGGAAGAAACTGCTTCAAACCCTGTATTACGTTATAGAGAGGTGAACTCGGAATACCGAGTTCACCATCTTGTTATTGAGTTTCGTTTCCTATTTGTATCGCGAATCACTTCAAGGTTATCGGCGGCCGACCGTATTTTCGCGCAACCTTAACACTCGCCTGACTATCTCGTTCATCGTCATCCATCCATCCATCCCATCTATCCATTCATCCATTCTTCGATCGTTGTCAATTGATTGTGTCGAAGATCGTTTCTGACCGTTGGCTACCAAAATGTGGAAAATTATTTTGTGAAAAAAGCCGCTCTACTACACCGTGATATAAATCGATTGATAATTTCTGACATCGTTTATCATTTTCTGTATTGTTAGCAGTGAAATGCATAGGCAAGTCACTGATCGGCGCTCATTCTTGATGTTAGCAGTTTGATTTAGTCCGGTAGCCGTTTGAAAGTAGGTAGTGTATTATTGGGAAAAACATTTCAAGAAAAACCGAAAACTGAAGGAAGCTAAAAGACGAAAACTAAAAAGCTAAGAACTAAAGGCTAAAATTGTGCTTAAGTTCCTAGTATTATAATTGTATGATATCAATAGCTAGCGCTTCATTACGTTACTTCAGTATGGAAGACAAACAGTACACAATTTAATCACAGTATATGTGGAAAATGAAGACGTTAGTTCATTTCTCATCAAGAGATGAATTTGTGCATATTGGATTTATCACCGTTTATTTTCTGTTATCCCATTTCTGAGCACTGTTGATGTTTCTTAGTATAATATTTGTCAATGAGAACAAAATTCAAAGTACTCAAATCCGTCTCTACCGTAATCTCATTGGTAAATTACCTATCTGTGGGAGCTGCTCTATTCCACGGAACACTCTAAAATCACGAACTTGTTGTGAACTAGTTTTTTCCTTTTTTATAAGCTCTGTATGCTGCGTACAACCACAAACACCTTGGGAAAGTGTGCGAATTTTCATAACTCTGAAGTATCAGTACACACTTGGTGAAATCCAGTTCTATGTGAATGATACGGTATATTTTGCAAAAGAGTGGGAAAACTTAACAACAGGAATATTTGGACAACCTGACCCGTAGGCAAAAACTGCTTTAATCGCCTAAAAGCTCAAAATCTCTTCAAATATGAGTTTACTGTAATTCTTTTATTTTATACGACCCGTCTTCACATCTACTAATTGGATCCCAACACTTCTCACATCCCATTCGGTTCCTGCATCCATCATCCACGAACCTCTCCCAACCTTTACGTGTGGCTTCGGTTCCTGCTTGAGCATTTTTCGTTTCATCTTGGATGTAATGCAATGGCGGTTCGATTCTTTCTGGAGTCATGAGATAGCTGAGCTGGAACGTCGCTAATTGGGTTTCAGGGAGCGATTTTCCCTGGACAAGTTTGGCACAAATTTCCCGACTCTGGATGAATGAGGGACTTTGTGAGCCTGAGGAGAGATTGAACCAGCACCGTACTCGCGATGATTGCCATCGCTACCACTGTGTCATCCGCTCCATCAACTATGAATTATGTAATCCAATTATGAATCATGGTTCAAGCGAAAGACATTTTGGAAAACGCCAGTTGGTTTCCGCACAGCGGAATGGCTAATTTTATCTCATTACCTTATGGCTAGTGTGGAGCTCGTGTCATGATATGAAGTTGTATAATTACAACTGACACCACTCATTATTCATTAAAGATCGTTTTGTTCGTTCAACATGTCATAAATGTCAGTCATATATCGTAATCTACGGCGAAAATCTCTCGCATTGCGTAGAGCCTCGGACCTGGATCTCATCCAGCCACGGAATACGAACCCTACGTATATCTGCTCGAGGGAGGTCAGTGTCAATGTCAGTGAAGGTGTCGGTTTGACTTTTCAAGCGTCCCAACCAATAATTACTTGCTTTTCCATGTTATTTTGCATTCGGTTTCACTTTTTCCAACCTATTGTCGTTGTCAGCAGGTATAATTCCTAGATTTTGGCGCGTGCCAAAATTTCTATCGCTCTTATGTTTATGGATATACAAGAAATCATTAACTCATTTGGCCGTAAAGGTCATAAAACCTGTATTTTGCGGTAGATTCGGCAGTTTCTAGTCGAATCTGTTGGACTTCAAGCTTCTACACACATTTTCCTTCAAATATCCCGTATATCTTTTACACTCATTTGATTTAGGAGGCCTGGTGGATTTGGGAGAAGACCTCCTCTCCCACATCTTATTGCCTTATACTTTTTATACACATATCTCTATGTTGATACATATGTTTATGCGTATACATTTCATCTGCTCGTGCCTTGTGTTTCTGATCGGCTAAAAGTGTCGAATGAAATGAAGGGCAAGAAAAGGTATTGGATGGCGTCTTCATTGAAGAAGTTTCATCTATACCTCGGGAAGTTCAAAAGTTATCTGTGGCTATACTGGGCCCGATTGTATGGCATGTGATTCACTACCGTATAAGTCTCTTGAAAAACTAGTAAAATAGCGAATGTGATGTTAAAAATATGATACTTTTAATGTTTGCCAAACGAAATTACCTACGGAACAGCTTTGGCGTGCGACAGGCACAATGGAGGACTTCACTGCTGACTCGATTGTACTCCCTTGATGATAAACAGAATTACAGATGGCACAGGTAGAGCATGTGTTAGTTGATCCTAGTTCTTTTTCCTCATGGAATAAGAACACGAAATTTTTTTTATCGCGGTAATTCAGGTTTTTACCATTCTAGTACGCTGTATCCTTAGTGGTAATTTTAATACAGGAAAAACTTTCTAGTTCCACGTCGTATATTTAAGCACATCTCTATGCACTCGTAGAGCGTTGTATGTTGGTTTAGCATGTTGTGTTTTGGTGACGCTTTCGTGGATTCTATTCAGGTTTCTGGGCCATGGGACCGTAAGTGGGTGTGATTGGCATGACTTGAATACGTTTTCATTCCAGTTGCGAGGCCATCATTAATCAAGATCCGTCCACTAGTCATATCGAAGATTCTGTGTTATGGTAGACTGTACTGGTTACCTTCACTTTGTTTTGCGGTATGTGTAGCGTTCGTGTGCGCAATTCTTTCCTCTAATGCCGGTATATCAGCCGTTACTCCAAGACTTAAGGCACAAAACATAACCAAATATGTAATACTTGAATGCTGCAATAGCTGATCTTTACCAATAATTGTTTGGGCCCAGTGAAATTTTCACTTTACTACTAGTTTGGTTGAAATTCAAGATTTTCTTTCCTTGGATTCATCAGATGCCCATGATAAGACCTTCCCAAGAGGTCACCACACTCAGTTGCACCTTGTGACTAGGTTGCTGCCATGAAGGCAGTGATTCCTATCAATGATTTATTTCTTATTGCTTTTCCGAGTGTGTCCGAACATGTTGTGCTCCATGTTAGAATAGGTGATCTTATTAAGGCACGGAATAACCTTAACTGTAGATCTTTAGTAGATTTGTAATGAAGTAATAAATAACTATCACAAGGACGCTGAGTTGTGAGCAGGACTGGAGCCTCAGATGCGCTTTAAACTCGCTGTTGTCCAAAAAATAGGCAGTAGATGGAAGTTAAAGCAAAGCAGTAAATAATCGGCCTAAGATTCCAAGGTGTGTGTGTTTGAGGTGCGACAGTATTTCGCTCACCTCTACCAGTCAGTCGGCCTGACCAGCTCTCTTGACCCGCTTCTGGGATGATGGGCGATCGTATGTGGACGACGGACGATCGGAGTGATGGCCCGCCAACGTCCTTGTCAATTGTTTTTACCTCGGTGAGCGCACACTTTGTCGTTCGCCGATTGTTGTTCATTCAGCCGTTGTCCACCAAACTCTCGCGCATTTCGACTCCATCATTAAAACTATGTGATTACTAAACTAGTGAACAATCGTATATTATCTATACGACATACTATCTACTCTATCATGGATGATATCTGGATTGGTGTAAGTTGGCGACGTCTTGACGGCCGCGATTCCTGCATTGGTTGGTTGTTTTGTGGATTCTGAGAAACAGCAGCATGTGGAATTCGTAAATCAATGGAATAAACATTCGTTTAGAAGTTAATCTCAACATTTATTCTAGGTTTTTATGTGAACATAACACATTTGGCTTGAACCATGTCAACTTGTGAAGTTCTAATGATACTTACGCATTTTTTAAAGAAGCGTTCAATTCGTAACATAAGAGTCGTCTCCTATAGAGTTACAAAATGTTAGTACTTTTATTATTTAATCATAGGTACGCTAGAAAATAATTCTACCAGTCCGACTGTTTGTATCATTTTTGTTTAATTAGACGTATTCAAAATTAATCGAGTTGGATAAAATCATTTTGAACGGCTGTAATCATTGAGAAAAAGCACTGTTTCTTCATTCCTTTCTTTCTTTTATCTTCATTCTTACGCTTAGAGAACCTCTGTAGAGAACATATGGATCTAATTTGTTTATCTTGTGAAAGAATCAAAGATATAATGCAGTAGCTTTTTAACTCGAATAGGAGTCGCTATCAGATCATCAGCTTTTTCTCCCATTCGTCTCCTCTTTTACTTTCTCTTCCTCTCTTTCCGCCTATCTATCTGTCCGTCTCTTTTTCTCGCTGTCTGTAAAGCATAAGGAAACGGGTTTTCGATAGTCATATTACATTCATTTGGAGTTGCCGTGTTGTCTTTTCCTTACTGGCTGCACCGAGAACGATGCATCGTTCCGTCCACAGTTTCATTAGGTTCCATCCACTATGGCTAATATCATTGCCATGCCACCGACTCGATCCAAGTTCGCTTGAGTTAACATAGGAATCAATGTCGATGATACATATGAAAAAAAAGCCTTTTAGAATTACCTTAAAAAGTAGCAAAAGTGAAATTTTAATGAAAATAGTACCCAGAGGGCTTCCCTAAGGAAAACGTAGCAAACAGCAATCAATAAAATTTTCATCACTAACATGATGTTTGTTGATTCGATATATTTGGCTGTTATTAATCACAATTGGTGAATTAGTCCTTGAATGACTGTCGATCTAGAGCTATCCTAGCCGCAAGGTTGCACACTTCTCTATAATCTACAACAATCTTGTTGTCATTACGGGTGCTTGTGGTCAGAACCGGCATCCATCCCACTCCCACCAGTCCGCCGATCCTCAGATTCCAGAGGAAATGACGTTCGAGTAGGATTCAATATATCGATGAGGAGAGAAGATAGCACGTCGTCAAACCGTTGTCGAACTCGCACACGAAGCTGACCATCTCGGATGGATGGCTGTTACAAGATAACGAATCTATTGGAGGAATTACTGTGGTTTAGTAGCACATGCAATGGTCGCTTATTTGAGTAAGTATTCACGTGGTACCATCCACTACGGTGCCTTCAATGAATTTTCTCTTCTTTTTCTTTTTTAAATCACAGTGAGATATTGATTAGTGAGATTTTGAATGCGAACAAATCGCTGTTTGAAGGGAAACAGTGGATCACTTTCTTTAATGTGGACCGGTTATTGGACTGAAATTCGTTTTTTCAAAACCTTCGAAGCTAAGTTTTCAATTTTTAGAGCCTCCGCGAACATTTTCAGGATGGTTCTGTTCAGTGGCCTTTCATCATCCTCGTGTTTCATGTGTATTTTACTTGAATCATCTCTCAGCTTATCATCTCATCTTATGACATTGTAAATCGTTATATATTTTACGTAGATATTTTTTCACACAACTGCATACTTTGAGAACTAATGGTGTATTTCTGAAAGGAAATTGAACAACAACGTCCTCGCTAACACCGACTTATGCGGTCTCCGTCGTTTTCTCATTTCTTTTAGATTCTGTCTTCCCTTTCTTTTTTCCTCTTCTCTTCCATTGGTACTTCACCGCGAAATACCTGAATAAAGCAGGTCTTTCTCGAATTTTTCCGTGTTCAATTGGTGACATTGTTTTTCGATGAGTCACTCCTCGTTGTGTGTTCGATGACGAGAGGGAAAACTGCCGAGCAATGGGTTCTCCTGCCGTCCAATTTTTTGCTACCGTCACATAGTTCCCGAAAAATTATCGCTTTCTGCTAAACTCATGCCAAAAATAGGCATATTCTTGTAAGTTGATTTAGCACTAAACGATTTCTGTGAGTAAGATCGCACTTTTTTCCAGAATTACCATCGATCGCTTGAGTTCCTGAGGTCCATAACCAAGACTTCTAACCTAAAAATTAAATTGCTATATGAAATTCGAAAGAAGGGTACCTGTACAGTTGTATGGTGAATTTTGCAGTTTGGTAATAAATGTGTGGTGGATGTGTGGGCGGAGCAATTCCCTTTGGTGCAGCACGTCTATCGCGCTGAGACTACGCTAGCATAGTGAATAAAAATCGTTTCGGTATTAAGGCTATCCTAAGCTCTAAAGCGATTAAGTTGGCCTACAATTCTTTTAATTTCGATTTGAATGAACTGATCAGATTTAAATATGCCCAACTTTTGACGCCCGAATGGATTCGTGTAGTGAAGTCCCAGTAATTTTCTTAACAATGGTCACAGTAGACGGTCAAGAAAATCGATCAATTTACGGAAGAGTAACGCTCCTTTTCTCAAAATCTTC
Source organism: Angiostrongylus costaricensis (assembly GCA_900624975.1). Taxonomy (NCBI): domain Eukaryota; kingdom Metazoa; phylum Nematoda; class Chromadorea; order Rhabditida; family Metastrongylidae; genus Angiostrongylus; species Angiostrongylus costaricensis. Next base: position 20,915 of record UYYA01000206.1, on the reverse strand, counting down.
TTTGTTGATCCCATTTCACCTTTCAGTCATCAAACTCGACAGGTTCTATTATTATCGCCGCTCTTTTCATACGGTCTTTATTGAAAATACGGTTACTTATGAACTTATTTCATTATTAGGTGAGAAAAATCGATAACGAACATGCAGATTGCTTTATCAATAGCCGATTTTTCGATACATACGAATTCATAACAATTCTATCTATATTTCTGTTGTGTGATATTCAATAGCAGGCGGTTTTAGCTTGACGCAGTTGCTCTCGCGTCTTTCCGGCGCTATGGCGCCAGCAGCGCCGTCACCTCATGTTGGCGACGTAGCCACATCGACAGCAGCATCCCAAATCAACGGTTCGGGTCCACCTGAGAAGTTTGTGAACTCCACAAATATGACTGGCACTACAGAATCGCTTAGAAACAGGTACTAATTTGAGTGATTTGAACGAAAAGGAAATACTTCAAAGATGAAAATGAACTTACAAGAATTTTGAGATAACGGTAGAAATGGTTGTTTTACGCCAAAAACTGGATGCACTTTTATTGCATTTCACGTGACCCTTCATCAAATCTACTATGGGGATCCCAGCACTTCTATTCCATGCGTTTTCCTCGCATTCATTGTCCGCAGTGGTCTTCGAATACTTAGCCTGTTGTTTCAGTTGCTGCTCGAGGATGTCGTCTTTCTTATAATAGTCGTAAAATGCTAGTCAAGTAGATTCTTTTTTTGTAGACTTGGAGATAGCCAGGCTAAGGCGAATTCCCACGTGGATTAGATGAGAGTGTTGGAGAATGGGGTGGGGTCGAAATAGTGTCTTTACTTCCTGATTGATGGCATCACTAACTACTGCGCTACCCACTTCTAAAATGTATACAGTCTCACAAGCTCAATACAACTGAAACAGCTGGCTGTTGAATGTTATATGCGCTTAATTTGTCCAGTTTGGCGTATGTCTTCATTCCTGCCAGGAAATCCCAACATAACGAAGTCTGTTCTCTCCTCAGAACCGTAATTTGGATAAAATGGCATTCATATAGTTGCCAACGATTTATGACGGTCGTCTAGACCTAGAGACCAACGACGCAACGTCGACTATCTGTACATCGCCGAATGATGGTCGCACCGATACGTCGCAATGAACAAGGTCTTCACCGATAGTCCGATCTTTGACTCATACAACAACTTTACCTATAGAACGCAAAATTATGGTTAGCTAGTTAAGTTGTAGAGAAACACTGGAGAGAACAATGCTGAAGCTACAAATTGATTGTGCTCTCTGGTAGTCCTCTTGCTAAATTCCTATTCGTGTGATACTCGGCCTCTCGTCTAACACAGGCGACTGTGCAATGCGTGGCTTGCCAACTGCTGAAAAAATGCCTTTGATTCAAGTACTGAATATGTCATAGAAAATATGGAACAGGTTTTAATACCGTATCATATAAGGGGATGATAGAACTCATTATTTTTTTAGTTGGGTTAGCTAACTATTTGTGGGAAATGCAGACTATATGGACGATGCAAAGCACTAATGAGAAAATCAACCAAAACTATCAGTTTAAAAATACATTACAAGTGTATTATTTTTTGCGGTAGAGTTCTTTTATTTCAGTGACTCGAATCCGAATTTGTTCGCTTCTGTGGATGGACTTGATGACAGCGGACAACAAAATATCTACGCTGCTCAGGTTATTAATTCACAGGTATTGGTACATTCAATATTGAAAGTTAATGACAATAAAAGGTGAAAATTCGTCTGTTGAAAAGGTGATCAAAGAAAGTTGGAGCGTTTTCTTTTGTCCTGAAAAGTGCTCCATATAGCGATTCTCTTAGAACATACGTAGCACACCTAAACTTCTTCACAAGCTAACTATTGTTCCTGCAGGAAAAAAAACCTGCAAACAATCTTCCAATCAACTCTATCATAAAAAGGGTTTTTATCCTGCAGTGTAAGGTGGTAGATAAAAAAAGCAAGACAAATAACAATACGATAGAGAGGTTTCTCACGTTTTAGGTTTTGCCCGGTTTTCTTCCACAAAATCAATTCGTACCAGTTCCGTATGTACCGTCACCGTACGCGCAACTGATTGAACCACCGCGTTTTTGTGCCAAATGCGGTCGGGACGCCGTTCAGGATGTCATTGGTGCAGGCGAACATCAGCCACGGCAGCAGAAGAATCCATTTAGTCAAGCGGAACGACGCAATCCATTCCAGCACAATCCGTTCCAGAAAGGTCACGAAGAAAAACGGCGTGCGCCACCGAACACACCAGCTCGAGGCGATGTGTGGAAGGAAGGCGATGAGGGCTGTGGCGTAAAGATTCGAAAACAAGATGATCAGCCTGACACACAAGAGGTCCGTGAGTAACGGTAGTTCATCGACGATGGTTCTATTCTCAATTTTTTAATTGCGGATATACGTTTTTTCTAGGAGTGTAACTGTAGCATAAAGGAAAAAACTTAGAACTCCAACATTTTTTGACATCAGGAGTTTTTCATTATTTTCTATGGACGATTTTTATTGGTTAATTGTCCGTTGTTCTTCTAGAATGCTAATATTTTCTATCGCCATATGCTAGACAAACGTTGTCTACAAAGGGCTGATTTAAATCGCTTATCCTCTTCATTTACTACTGATTTTGTTAACTTTTTAACCCAAACTTGCAAGCAAGGAACGAAGGGGCGAGTAACGCATTGAAAGATCCTTCCACAGCCGCATACCTGATAACGCTCTTCTCTGGGAAAAATTCTTTTTGATCCACGAACTCTGGCGACTGCCGTGGTGAAGAGGTGAAAAGTTCTAGCTCAGCAGCTCTAAGGTTGCACAGAGAATCCTTTCTCAATCAACGAAATTTATGAAGATGACCAAACCATTAGGTTGAAACTGACCCACACTCAAATTTTGAAGACCTTCACGGATGATGTTTGACATTGAACGAATTGAATGAAGGAACTGCTGAAATCCGACAAGTGTGATGTCGGATCATATAGTAGAATTTGAGACGTCAGTTCAAGTGATGAAAAAAAAGCAAAAGAGACAAAAGAGTTATGCCAAGGAAAGCTATAATATGAGTTGAAAATCGTTTACAAAACAATTATTTTTATGGTGTATTTTTAGGGTGCTTGGAAACCTGCACGAGGATGTGGTCGAAATCCATTCATGTCAGCAGCAAATCATAGCACATATCAGTTTAAAGGACGCGAACCCAGAGACTCTGGTGAGTTTAAGAGATTGAGATCGAGTGACGAATCTCTTTCTTCTTTCTTTTTAATTCTGAAATTGCTTAGTTTTCCACATAGCGGTGATCTTCGATTTTCCGAATATCCCTAAATCGTTAGAATATAGTTCGCTAGAATCTAAGACAACAGCACTGGTAAAAATCACAAAAAATTTTTTCTTGTTTACAAAAACTAAGTTGTCGTTTTAGTGAAAATGGGAAGGAAAAGAAATAAAAATTTTGCATGAAACCGCACTAGTTTTCCAACGAGCTCCTTTATGTTGGAGCCTCGTCAACATGTTGAATATTTTTTAGAACAGCGTGAGAAATTCCGTAAACCAGCGCCACAATGTCCGCAATGGGAAGATCGTCATCATCGTGTGAATAACAACTGTCCGCTCTGGCATCCATATAAAATGTGTCTGTGAGTTTTGTTTCGTTAGCGCATGCATGGTTTGTGTCGTGGACTACCACCAATTCCACTTCTTTACTGGCTTACCAGCCTAGTATTCGCAAATAATTTGTTTTCCAATACGTTTCTGTTTTTTTTATTCTTCTACGAATGCTGTTCGTGAATGTGGTCTGCTGCGTACTCTATGGCTTCTAGTGTATAACCCTTTGACTACTAGATTGTGTCCGGCTGTGAAAACAACTGGTTGGCGTTAGCTACAAACACGATCGTTCATGTGCTAGTTGGTCGTACCAGAGAAAGGTTGATATCCTTAAGAATCCTGCCGAAATGAACTTCACTATTATTTCGTTTATCTATCTTCCTCTTATCGTAATCAGTGCAAATGTATGTTTCACTTTAGATTTCTATTAGGTGATACGAGGAAAAATCCCAAATTGTTTTTTTTCAGCTCTAAAATAACAAGTAGGGCTTTAATGCTGACATTGTGGAACAGAAAGGTTAGAGTGGAACTATTCTGTCAGTTCTTCCATATTATATCTTGAGGAATTTCGTTTCCTTTCAAAAAGGTTGTCGCCAACTATTATATTGCCGAAAGCTTTGACGGCAATTTTTCAGACCCGTTCATTTAGAACCTAATACTTCTTCTAACTGCTTCTTCTTTTATGGCTACATTTCCTCTTAGACAACGGACTCCTTCAGGAAGGATTTTTTCCAACCAGCCGTGTGCTCTTATTCAAGATTTCTTCTTTCTATGAGCTGCGTAACATCGGTGAATATGAGGTGTAAAGTCTCATAAATGAAAAATTGAACAGTATTTCGATGTGGTTGTTCGTGACTTTTGCCAACCTGCTAAGAGATGAACTTCTTTCTGTATGTCGAATTTCGACACTGAGATTCCGCTTCACTCATCCTTGTGGTGGTTAGCCACAGATGGACTCGAATAATTAACAACTCTGCGGTACGGCGTCGTATTCCCCTTGATACCATACTCGGGGTATTATATACTTCTTTCATTCATATTATTAGCAAAATATGAAACATTCTAGTCTTTCCCACACGATTTCTAGTTTAGTCCATTTTTCTGTTTCAATGAACCTTTCTATTTAATTAAGGTAGTGCCATAAGTGGGATGAGGTAGCATAGTGGTTAGCGACAGAGTCGTTCAGGAAACAAAGTGCTGGTTCGAACCCTGTTCTCATCACTTCCCTTAAATCCATGTGGGAACCCCTTAGCTCAATTATGTCTAAGATTTCAAGGAAAATGAAATAGACCAACACTGTACAAAATTCGTAAAAAGATGAATTCTTGAAGATGCAGCCGAAGCAACACACGAGGGGTTCGAAGACGTTTGTGGACAATCAGTACGAGGAAAACGAATTGAGTGCTAGAAGTGCAGGGATCTGCGCAGTAGATCTGATGATGGGTTATGTAAAAATAAAAAGAATAAAATGTGCCGGACGTTTATGACAACCTTATAAAGTACTGTATTCCCTTTTTTTTTACTATCTTTGCTCGAATTATTCCTTAATGACTTCGCCAAACTGCTACATATTTGAGCAACTACGGAACTCGTTAGAGATTGTGGTACTCTTTCACAAGCAATGTAGTGATTACAACGTTCTCGTCACTGGAAAAGCTTCTGCAAGTGGATGTTTTTTAAATAAAGAATAGCTTCTCTTCCTATACACTAGTGCTTGATATGGCTTCTTGAAGTTGAACAAGAAACCACCACCAGAGAAACAATGAGCAATTCTGAAACCGCGAATTCCTCTATAAGGATGCAGAAGGAGTTTTTTCAAAACTTCGAAAATCCTAGCGTATAACAAGATGTCCAGTAAAGATTATCACGATCTGGAAATTCTATGCACAGCGAACACAGTTTTCTGAATCTAATATATCCAGCGATTTAAGAAGTCGATCTACAAAATAGCTGTCATCATTATCAATTCTAAATCCCAAACACGTTGAAGCTTATAGAAGACAGTCGGTCAGAAAACGCATGGATAGAATCTGAAGAAATTCTCGTCGCCGTTTTGGACCTGACACCTGTCGTCATCGTCGTTTTCAACCTGATGCGTAGTCGTCGATGCTTCCATTTCGTGTTTAATTGTTCACACCTGAGGAGAGGTAGTAGTCGGAAGGTGTGACGTTTACGTGGAGATGCAGAATGGTTTACTACTCATCTAAAAGTGTCTGGTACATTCTGATTTCTTGATGTTCTCGTTCTATGGCGTCGATCAGGTTCCGATGTTAAGCTGAATAACGATGACGGTTGCAAGTACTGACAAAAAACTTCTCTTTAGAGTAACACTACCAGCGCAGCAGTGCCTCCTATCATATAATTTTCCACTTGGCGTCAGCTCAAGCCGTTCTTTAGGAGGTAAACACTAGCTTTTAGGTTTATGTCTGTGTGGTGTTTGCATACAGGACTCACCACGATACACTGTCGTCTAAAATACCGCTTTCCGTTCAAACATAATTATTAACACGTGTACTGCATATGCATTGATATTCACAATGCATACTGACATTTCTTATTGTTTTCACATAGATGTTCCACCAATCCAGTTTCGTAGAATTTTTTATTCGATAACCGAACCTTATGCTTTCTTGGCTGCAGCTAAGAGCTGTGGAACACTTTAGATGAGTCGCCATAGTAGCGAATGAAAGAAATATTTTGCTGCCATCTTCTTTCTTGAAAGGGTTATAGAGTCAGCGGCTGTAAAAAACTAGAGTATAAGGGAGCGGCTCGATCGCTTGTTCGGCTGCGCCCTCGTGCTCAAGAACTCTTTCGTTCATCTGGGGTTAGCAACGGGGTCAAACCTGCGATCGACAGAATTAATAAAATACTCACTAAAATATGCTATAGATGTCTCTATCGTCAAAACATTCTGCTGCTGTTTTTTGATCATACATATAACAGAATGTTATTTAGATTTTATCCCAACTGTCGTTCGACCGCTCTCGACTGTGGTTATGCGCATCCGTTTTGTAGTGAAAATGAATGCGATTGTACTGAAGAAAACAAGGATCCGCAACTAAATCACTGGACCGGCACGATTCGGTACGTTTTCAGTTGTAGAAATAGTTCTATCTTAGAAAATAGTTTATTGGGCTAACGGGAACTTGTTGCTTCACATTGAAATAATTCCTCTTTCCCGATTTCAAACACCTCTAACCTTCGATATACTTAGAAGCTTGGCAAAACGTTCCAGACGCATTCCACCAGTGCCATTAAAAGTAATCATCCTTCATAAGAAAGCAATAAGAACAAAATATGAACACACCAAATTCGAGTGATTTTCTGCTGCAAGCTTCTTCTCGGTAACGAAATGCACATCCATTTCAACAAGATTAACTCCGTATTAAGAGTAGGAAACCCACCGCCAAAACGTGTCGCCAATTCTTGTACTTCACCATCGAGTATACGAACCTGGAAAACTATGTTCAGTAACCTCTGTGGACAATGAGTTGCACCGTCACGCTACAAGACAATCCAGATGCTGCATTTCATAAATGAGATTTTGGTGCACTCCAATGTAATGGCGAACCTTTTAGCTACCTCAGGAGGGGTAACTGCTATGTTGAGGCCACATTTACACTCGTTTCAGCTTCACCTGTTCTGTTAATGACACTGGTATCATGTATAGTGAGCGATAGCTGAGTGTCAAAGAGATCGATGCAAACGTTTATGCAAATCGGCTTCGCCAGTTGGCATATTTGATGACGTGAGAAGGAAACGTCTGACACAAGTTCGAATTTGTATCGACAATGACAACTCTCAATCAAACATAGCCTCAACATTACTTCGGCGATTGGAGAACCTTTTCTGGAAAACCATTCCAGATTCGACGTGTTGTTCGGACTCAAGTCTATTTTTTACCTTCGCTAAGCTCTGATGAGTTCTGAACTTCGGTTGTCTTAAGTTTGGTGCTCAATCGTTCTTTTAATGGTGATCGCAGCAATTTGGAGGGAAGAGCATGTAATCTCTGACTTAAAATTCAAAAACTCAGTATGAGTTGAGAAACCAAGACGCTTTGAATTTTTACTTTATGTACACAACTATGAAGGCGTATTTTATCTATGTTTTCCATCAAAGATTTTCCACAGTTATCCTTCGGGAGACATTTTCGTTTCAGGACCTACGTTGACTGATCTCCCAGCTACATGTGGACATTCGGCTTAAATTTGAGGTGTACAAAATCAACTACGTCTAAAACAACACAAAAGCACACATTTTATTTTCCGTACCAAATGGGTCCGTGCCAAATATTATCATAGAGTACAGCTTTTTTTTGTTGTTAAAGAAAAAATTGTATTCTATGTCGGCCTCCTACGTCACTCATCTTTGCCAAATGTGTAAATTGAATCTGAAAAATCAATAATTGTTTAATATTAATATTGTAAAATTGTGTCATTGTAAGAAGTCGTTCCTCTGTTCTTTTTCTTTCCCTCTTCGCTCGTGGGGAACAACGTTCCGATTGTCGTCGTCGTCGTCGTCGCCGTTATTGTCGTCGACGTTGCTGACGTAGTCGGAACGACCGGACCTATGTCCCCACATTTGCTGCGTCAGCAACGCTGTGATAGGTGTACAGTTCCACGTTAGGAGAAAATTATTGTTAATCGATCGATTAGACTTGTCGATACGTTCGAATCGATTCGAAATCTCCTCAGAGAAAGCGGACACACACACTGATCAAACTGTATATTGTAATCGATTCGAACGCTGTATAATGTTATTAAGCAAACTATGTGTTTTAAGTGTCGATTTATCGATTTATTGATTAAATAACGCCTTTTGAGCGCCTCACCGAAAGTGCCTTGCGTGTATACACTTGATTATCCAAATAAAGTTTACAAATTAATGAAGTATATTTGCTATCACAAAAAAGTAGAGAGGTGATCTAAAAGACATGTGATTTCCTCTATTTTAACATGTCAGGCTGAAAAACTGTTTACTCTGTGCTTAGTAATAGACACGAAAACTATTGCAGTGTTTCTGATCGTCAATAGAACTTTGTTTAACGGAACCAAAGTTCTGATTCAACTCTGCCTAGGGTCAACTAAGTCCTCCTCATTCCTCTTTATTTGACGAATTGATACCAGACTCGTCTGGTAAATTCCCTTTGAACAGCGGAACCAATCGCATACTACGGTGAAGACCTAAGAACGTTGTAGTGGAACTTTTGAAGAAGAATTGAGAGAGAATCGACTCAGCCAACAAACGACAGCATTCACAAAGAAGACTTAAACTGCTCATGCGGACGGCGAAGCCAAGACGCAGAAATTTGAGGAACTTCGTGGATGATGGATTCGAGTAGATGAGTGCAGTGCAAGAAGTGTTGAGATCCGCACAGCAAATGTGAAGACGGGTTGTGTAAAAAATTCAATCGTTTATAACAAATTAACATTGTCAAAATTAAGCAAAAAAACTAGCAATGAAATTCTGGCTTATCAGCTGCGTAATTCCACATACTACCGACGACGATAGGATGACAAGGACGAGGAAGTGCTGTCCGTAGACGAAAATCATCGAGATGACAGCATTCGAAGATTTATTTGAAGCAATAGAAGAAAGAGCGCACAGAATCACTAGCCACGATTCGCTGCAAAGAACCTGCCAGTTTCCCAAAATTTTTTGGCTGTTATATCTAGAACACTTAAGGAGAGCTTAATAGTTGCACACTTACATGATTTGTCTTTTACCAACCAAGGATCGAAAACGCAATTTCTATTTCATCAACACTGAGAAGAATCTTCTTTCTCTTGTGGAATTCAGGAAAAACTGTTTTGTAAGGGTCTTTTCGTTTTGAAGACTAAATTATATGATAAGGTCTATAAACTGCTTGGCACTTGATATTCGAATGGCCTGTCCTCACCGGTTGTGCGGGTCCCAGCATAAACTCCACTTTTTCGGAGATTTGCTGGTTAAACGATTGTGGTACCCTGGACTCCAGGAAGAAAGGAAAAACGAAAAAGAGGTCAGCCTGGCCAAAGTCTGTTCTAGGTCTTCACCACCACAAACAGTCGCTGCCCTTGTGGACCAGAGAGACTTGCCACCATGCGACTTTGATACCAGTACGGCGGCGGATCTCGGTATTAGTTCTCTGCCAGGCTTGCTAATGGAAACGCCGGACTCCTTCTCAGCTTCGAAGACTCTGCGGGGCAACGATTCCTCCTGCCGTACATTGTAGTCCGAGCAGTCCGACACCCAGGAACACCTTCCAGCCACGATCAGGCGGTAAACCGTCGGGAGGTAATGTTTACCTGAAGAATATAACAGTATTTATCCTGAAAAATTTTATCATGTGGTTTCTTAAGCACAAATAGACGAGGAGCAAATAATGTCTTCAACCACAGTGATTCTGAGATATTCGTGAAAACTTAGACCCCAGGCCACATCGAACCACAATAACCCTTTCCGGAGGCTCGTTCATTGCACGCTGAACCACTGAGGCCCTTGCCTTGCGTTTTTCTCGGCTAGTTTAGTAATGTCCTCAACCATTTTATTATTTATGCTTCAATCTTCTCCATTGCCGTCAGTGTGTTATCCACTTTTATACAATTCAAAGAAGAACATGAACTGTCGGAAACAGAAGGCAACATACCTCAGTTAGGAGAACCAGACGTAACAATAACAATTCCTCTGTGTTCTCATATCTGCAATGTTTCTTCTAGATTCTCAAGAATGTATGGCAAATCGAAGGTCTGTAAGAGAGAGAGGGGGCGAGAGAGAAAGAGCGAGATTCAAATAATGATTGAGATTGGAAATGAAGGTGAGAATGAAAGTGGGCATGACAGGAAAAAACAGAGAAGCTAAGGATGAAGAGTTAACAATCCAATTATAATTAGAAGCGCCGCCTCTAAACATTGTTCGCTGTATGCTACGTAGTGTTAATAGTTATGGAAATTGTATACTCAAAGAATAATGCAAAAGCTTAAGAAAAAAGTTGCTGTTTCACGGCAATTATGTGATACAAAATAACGATTTCGTGTGAAAGTCTCTCAAAGGTTTACCGCCTCAAAGTGGCTGGGAGGTTTTCCTGGGTGTCTGGCTGCGATGTACAGCGGTAGAATTCATCTCACTGGCAGGGTCTCCCAAGCTGAGAAAGACCCCGGCGTTTCCATCGGGATGCCCAGCTAAGAGTAAACCAATACCAGGATCCGTCACCATCCTGGTACCAAGCTAGTCGCATGGCAGATCTCCCTGTGTTCCACAAGCGCGGCGACTGCCTGTGGTGGTGAAGACCTGGGGCAGACTTTGGCCTGGCCGATCTCGAGAATCCAGGGAATCACAGCGGCTAAACGAGCAAAGCTCCGAAAAAATGAAGATTATCCCGGGACCCGGACAACCAGTGAGGACGGGCCATCCAAGTATCCAAGTATTCGTGTTAAAGATCATTACTCGCAGGAGACTTCACCAATTGGATATATATATATATGTATATATATATACATATATATATGCCATTGGATAGATTGCGAACTCCCGTGACTACGTTCCCGTTAGGGAGAATAAAAGTAAAGATGCAGCCGAATTAGCTCCAATTAGCGTTGGAGCACGGCATTGATGATTGGAGATTTTTCTGCTTTTGAAGGATTTGTCGTAAACAGCTTTATCTTCATCACGAACGAATTTCGTAAAACACTTCTGAATTTAGTTGAAAATATGGGTGTGAGCAAATAATTTTCTCTTCTTGGTTCAGTTCTCACTCTGAGTAGTCTAAAAGTGAAGACCGAGATCAACAGCTGATCTCTCACTATAGAATTAGAATTCCGTTAGTGGTCTTATTATAGTAGAGTAAACAGATTTAAAAAAACAGATTTAGTGCGGAAATACTTCCTTTGAGCCAAAAACGCAATAATGTCTTTTCTTTGATAAAGTCTAGACAAACATTACTCGAGTACATTTACTTCTTTCTTCTCCAAAAATCACACTTACAAACGGTTCACATGGGAAAGTGCTCTGTTTGACCGTTGTATTCTCTAACAGATTTACTGTTCCCAACGGTTCACCGCCTCATCGTGGCTAGGAGGTGTTCATGGGTGCAGACTGCGATGTACAGCGAGGGGAATTGTCTCTCGGCAGGGTCTCCCAAGCTGAGAAGGAGTCCGGCGTTTCCATCAGGAAACCTAGTTAAGAGTAAACCAATACCAAGATGCACCACAGTCTTGGTATCAAAGTCGCACGGTAGTAGTGGTAAATCTCCCTCTGATCCACAAGGGCTGCGGCTACTTGTCGTGGTGACGACCTGGAGCAGACCATGGCCAGGCTGTTCTCGGGATTCTAGGGGTCTACAATGGCTTAACCAGCAAATCGCCGTAAAATGGTGATTATGCTGATTATGCTGCGGCCCGCACAACTTATGATGACGGGCCGTTCAAGTATCAAGTAAGTATCAAGCAACAGATTTACTGTAATCGTTTTATCGCTTTCCACGAGCTTTATTCGAGCAACTATAATTGTGTCGATAATGTTGGCCATTGTTGTTGCCGCTGAATGAAGGGAATATCCATGCAAGAAACAGGATTTATGCTGACGCTTTCAATTACTGAGAAGTTTATTGTGAACTTTTCTCGAACGTAAACTATAGTGGTAGTCATGCATTTTTAATCTGACTCCAGACTGGAAACGTGTTTTCCATCATAAAATCTGGATTTCGGATAGACCCGACAGCAGCTATAATGCCGACACTGCATTCTAGTGTCTTGCAAGAATAGCCGTAGAGCGAAGGGTTGCCTATCCCTAGGCAACTGCATGTTTACCTATTCTATCGATAGTTAGATAACGTACAACCTTACATAACGTTGATGACTCACCCTCTCCTTCGTTCGTTTCCTTATGCTGTTTTGGGACTGCTAGGTGTTCAGATTTGTGAGTGGGTTCGGGGATGTGGCTCCACGATCTGCTTTCTTCTTTCCTTCCTGATATGTTGATTCAAGAAACCCATGTTAACCCTAAATCCAACAGACTAGCATTTGGCCCTTCAGCTCTATAATTTTCATAGATATTGATTGCTTGACATAACCGGTTCTCCGTTGATTGTTAGTACGTCACGTCGTATATCTTTCATATGGTTAGGGCTTAATGGTATTATGCACTAGTTCTGTGATTGAACGAGCAAAAACGATTGACCGAAAAAAAGAACACGTGCGTCAAGAACTATGACGCTCTTATTGATTATTTTATGTCTCATAACTACCCTTTCCTCTATTTTCTGATTTTATATTAGCATTTAAGGAATAAATTTTTGCCAAAAAATAGTATGACCAGAAAAATTTTATGGATTAGAAGAAACTCTGTGTGGTGATAGAACGTTCCACCATCAGTTGACTGTCTCAGAGAGTTCGACAGCCACTAAACAAGAGCGTCAATGCTTTCGAACCGACCAATAAACTGCAAACTGCGTCTGAAAGGATAAAAACGCCAATTTACTTAACTAGTATCCTGAAATCATTCGTGAAAACGCTTGCATAGGGAAGAAAAACAATAGGATATTCACTACGAAACAGTTTTGAGAGGAAGAAAACTCGCATCTCATTTATTTAAGTCTTATTTTCCGGGTATCCTTTCTTTTCATGGTAGGGTACAATGCGAAATAGAACCATAATGATGCCGAGTTATGAATGCACGGTGAGAGCAATCGTGGGTTCGGTGGCCAACTGAGGCCTCAAACTTTCCTCATATCTCTGGATCTTAATGCTTGTGTTTGACATCTCATGTTTTCGTCACACTGTCGAGTTTTATCAATATTATTGGCTCTGTTTTTCCTTATCCTTTAAGACGTTTCTCAGTTTCGAAAGCAAATGCTTTCATAATAAGCGTCCCAGTTGTTGAAAAAAGCGAGATCTGTTTTGTTCAGAAACTTCCAGCTCTACGAAAAGAATTTTAATATTGCTAGTCTTTCTCCTACTTAATTTGTGAAATCTAGAAAAGCTTCTTCTCTTATAGAACAACAATACTACAGAATTATTTGGCTACTAGCTTTCAGTCATGCAAACTGTTTTGTATTGTCGTCCACGCAAAACAAGGTGCTGAAAATATTCTCATGTGATTCCTAAAAAAGCCGGCTTATCGTAGTCGCTTTCACTGAAATTCTGATGTCACGAGGTCATAGAAAGAACTACGGCGTTCTCTGTTTATTGTTTTTGCCACTCTTCGTTTCTATACTTCTTATTCATAAAACTTCCTTTTATTTAATCACCTTCGGTTCCTGGGATCAGTATGAAATGAAAGACGCTACCAGGTCAAACAATTTGCCACTTCAACTCGCATTCAGCACATTCAGACAGCTACAGAGAATTTTCCTTCATTTTTTTGCAACACTGTATTCTGGTCTCTTATCATTATTGATATAGGAAAATACAGTGTTCTTCGAGAAAAAAAAAGAAGGAATTCTTCATAAAAAAGAATGTTGAAAGCACATCAGTTCATTAGTTGTTTCCTTTTTGATCCAGCTATTTAGTCTCCTTAAACTCAACATTTTTGTTAATATCAGGATATTTTTGGTTCAAAGCTGTAGCAGAAAAAATACTTCCTGCATATATGTATATATATATATATTTACATATATATACGCACGTGTATTTATGTTATTATATATATATACATAAATGCGTGTTTTTGTCTTTGTATATATATATATATATATATATGTATGAATATACATGTGTGGGTATGTGCGTGCGTGCGTCCATCCGTCCGTTCGTCCGCTCGTTCGTGGACTCACGAATACACGGATGTGTGCTAGCATCGATTCGGCAAAACGCTACTGCCACATATCTGGGAAGAAACTGGTGGTATTTGGCTGTCTCCAACCGATCCAATCAGAAATGGCGTTTAACTCCTGGTGAACAATTTGAAAATAAACAGCCTCATATAGAAGAAAGTTAGTGTCGCCTTTTTGAGCATTATATGCACAACAGTACCCGATTTTTGACGGAAGAAAAAGTGGTATTAGTGGTTGTACGAAAAGTTCTTAAGCAACAGCTAATAGATCGAAATGTTTCCCGTAGTCGTTTCTTTGCGATACTCAATAAATGACTTAATTTTAGGGTGATTCTACCGGTAATATCAGGGATTAACACAAGTGAGTAGTAGTATATACTCTCCTCCCTTCGTTGCTGTCGTGTATCATAGATGACCAGTGTTCTTCGTCGTTTGCTCGGCAAACATGAAACACATTACACTTTTACTACGAGGTCCATTATTATTACCGTTCTTCGCGATAAGGTAGCTACATTCTGTTCCCTACCCTCTATAGTGCGTTAATTTTACGACTTCATAGAAATGTTACGTTCTTCCTCAGATTAGATGATGCTGTTGTTCGCGAAATGAACTTTTTGCGAAATATTGTAGCTCGACACTAGGGAACACCATCTACTCCTCATGATACTAATGTAATGTGCTGCCTGTTACATGTTAACATAATGTTTAATACCATATCGAAAGTAGCCTTATGTTACTAAACCCTAACAATCTCAATACCACCATATTTACGTTTTTAAAAGTATGTACA
Source organism: Angiostrongylus costaricensis (assembly GCA_900624975.1). NCBI lineage: Eukaryota > Metazoa > Nematoda > Chromadorea > Rhabditida > Metastrongylidae > Angiostrongylus > Angiostrongylus costaricensis. The sequence goes on along the minus strand of UYYA01000206.1, from coordinate 5,775 downwards.
GCCAACGTATGCACCAATTTCGTCGGCTACAAAAAATTCACGTGTACCGTCTCTCTTCTCACGAGCTAGCACAAAATCGGTTATCCTTTACTTTCTAAGCTCTACTACGGACACAATCATTTCTATTCAACATTAATTACCAAATTCAGGTGTTCTAGAGGTAAACTCTTTAATTCTTGTCAATCATTTCTTGTAGAGATTTTAACTTAGTAGTTCCCAGTATAGCTGTGTATTTTGTAAACTCATTTTGTTTATACAGTCACACGACGTATAACAGTCGTGAAACAAAGTTTCTAACGTGCTAGCAAGCTTTACATTAGTGTAAAACTCAAACGTTCTCTTCAGAACACATAAAGCAATTTATTTTTGAGAATACCACAAGGAAGTGTTCTCATTAGAGCAAAGAATTACACACGACATCATGTTCGTCGCCGAATTCACTGCGAACTGAATCCAGACGTTACCAATTAGACACTGGCCTACCCATCATTTATTCGCCATGTTAGCAAGAACCTGTATGGATTTGTAGATTAACGAACGTCATACGTCGAGATTACAGTATTGTCGGTTAACTATGGGCGCCAGTTTATGCCGTTCGACCAGAGAACGGCAACCGTGTTAGTTAAATGTTGGATTGTATAGAAATCTACTGCGTGAAAGTCTAACAGTGCTTCTATGATTATCCAACAGCCGCTAGTAAACAATGACTTATTTTCTGAAATTCCGTTTTCAGAATATCATTAAACACTTTCTATCCCGTTTCACATAATAAGTTTATCATTGAGAAGAAAAAATCCAGTTCGGACCGTAGTGTTTTGCAAATGTTCTCGAAGATACTTCCCCTTCATTGACTTTTTGAGCAACACTGCGATAATCGAAAAATGTTTTCTTTCCATAATATTACTACATCTTAGATCACTTTATGCCAAAGAATCCATGGAAATCGAACCAAAATCAAAATATTTCGTTTGAAATCTGCTGCCTTGAGTTTTTTCCAGAAATCTCAGACAGAAGAACAACGACCAATAAGCGCAACTCAACCAGTCTGTTATTCCTTAGAGTACTACATAGTCCATGCTAACATATCTTATTTGGCCATTTGTAGATAACAGAAGGCCTCAAATGCTTCCAAAAATAGCAACGATCTATCGACACTCCATTAATACTTGCATAAAACACTATTAAGCGAATTTTTAATGTTCATAGGCGATTTCAAAGAGAATGAAGCCATGCATAGATAAAGCATCACGGTCGACGTAGAAAGAAAAAACAAAAGGGGAAGAAAATTAAATGGGAAGTTAGCAGAACAAGATCATTATTAAAGATTTATATTTTATTATTCAAGTTTTAAACTTTTCTTCTCATCGTAAGCAAGTTCAATGTCGTATACAGAAATTAAATGAATGTGATCTTTCATGAAACGCTCGCTTATCGATGTTTGCTCATCTACCGATGTACCACTTCATTTACCATGTTGTCGACATCTATTACTGTACCTAATCATATATATACAACATTCCTAAGCACTAACTCACTACGTATTTCAACTGTAATTTGCTCATAACTCGCACATTAATCGATGCATTAATGCAAAGTCGTGCTATAAATGGCTCACACTGAAGTCACTACATTTTTGAGAATCAACTTTGATTGTCAATATATTTTCTTTATTCTTGTAATAACCTCAGATTAGCATATCAATGTGAGGAAGCACATTGCGCTAAGTGTGTTAAAGCATGAAAAATTAGACTCCATCCATAGCACCCCATAGGTGGTTGAGTGCAGATTTGGGCTATGTGATGATTCCTGGAGGCTTATCGGTGCGTCCAGTCAGGTTTAATCTATCCTCCCAGAGAAATGTGGTACCAATTTTTCGACCCCGGAGGAATAGGAGGTTTTGTTTGATCGGCACACGTGATCAGACCAACGATCAAGTTTGTATTGCATTCTACCATCTGACTACTGCATTACGCACTCCTCTCGCCAATGTGTTCACCTGTCACCTGTGAGGTGAACTTAATCTTCTATAAGTCACTATATAGCCCAAATATGCATTCAACCACCTCTAGGATGCTATGGATGGATTCGAGTGCATAGTGCTATCCACCCTCTGATTACTACGTTACACGCTCCTCTCAGCGATGTGTTACAGTGAATAATTACCATACTAAATATGAATGAATACATGAATCTTCAATGCTTGTAGGAAAATTGTTAATATTGTTGCCAATAGTAATGGATCATTACATGGATTGTATTCCTGCATTCGCTTTATTTAACTCCTTTAGATGTATTATCTGTTGTTGTAGCTATTCATCTTTTATTTATTAAGAACATTAGAAAAATAGAACTCGATAACAATGAAAATGGAATTTGAAATATTTTGCATGACCTATGCTGAGCTCAGATCGACTTTTTCACTCAGTTCTTTCGTTCGTTAAGATCGTTCATGACGGTGTTCCACTTCGAGCGTCGCAATACCCTGAAAGAAAACTAACCGTCAAACCGCAATGGCGATAGATGGAAATAAAATCGATAAGCGTAAATACGGAAAACGTAAAAATTACTTAGCTAATATTCAGTTAGACACCCTGTGAAAAGTTTCGAATTTATTATGAAAATGTAATAAAACTACGCTACAGTAATTCATTTCACTATGAAGATTATCATGCCATTTCCATAACTATGTAGGACTTCAGTTTCATATAGATATAAATACGAACAAACCACATAAATAAATCATTTGGGATTCTCTGAAAGTGAAAAAAACAAAAAGAATAAGAATGAAGGATAAAGCTCTTAGCGTTGATCGATCCCTGAGAGATGCGCCATGCATTCGACTTCATTAAGCATCGTTGTAGGTGATTGAATGCATATGTGGCCTTTACAATGACTCGCGGTGCAAACAATGACGGATGCATTGAGTCAATTCTGCTATCTTCCCAGACACGTCCGGTTCCAATTTGCCGAACCCGGAGAGATGGAGGGTTTGGTGAGCCTCAGCGCGTGAATCGATCCCATGTGAATTGCAGGGTGCCCCCAACCACTGCGCTACACTCACCCCATCAGAAAATAAATAGAAGGTAAAAAAGAGAAACGGCACAAATACTAAAACTCAACTAAAATGCTTATGACTCTACCGTAATAGCTAGCAAGGCCGCATTTGTAAATGGATAGTAGTTAAATGGCAGAAAAGAAACGAATAAAAATAAATAATGTCGCTGTATAATGGGGAAACAGGCTTGTTATCAAAGATGGACGACAAGTGTTCTAAACCATGAAAAACAAGTTCCCGTGTTTTTTAAACATTGTCGCACTTCATTCAGAGATCGTTGACGAGACCACGCTTCCGTCAGCTGGTGGACTTTTTTCACTATTTGTGCTTTTTTCTTCACTCTTTCTTATTCTTTCATTCATTCACTAAGCAAATTTGATCAGTGTCTGTAATATAAGAAGCTTAAGAAATTTTTTCTCATCTTAAGCGCTCGTCTTTCCCGATAACGTCAAAATGAAACGTGTGGTATTCCTCCGACCAATGATAACACACTTATATGCTGTCGTCTCGACAAGACCATTCTATCAGCTGAATTCCATATCCTGCAAAAAATGCGTTTCTAATGGTTCTCACTTTCAGAGATGACTTGGAAACCTGATGTTAACGTCCTCACTACAGAAAATGGTCTTACCATGAAATCGTAAGTTCTTTGTGAATTTTCCTATTTTCCTAGGATAGTGTAGCATTCCTGAAAGAATCGAAGGTTAAATCAATGGTAACTGACAGACGTTTCACGCACCAATAAGAGCGTCAAAAAATCAGATAGCGTTTGAAGTAAGATAAAAACTGTAGATGAATCAACGTTACATTAACTTTGGAGGTCTCTCAACTTCTGTACCTTTCGCTACCTGTAATTTGATAACTCGCTTTTTTATTTGTATATCTATCGAAGTCAAAAGCACGGAAGTTAGATTTGACTTCTCGTAAGCTCAGTGTTGACATAGAGACGAAGAATTTGATATGATTCTTGAGAAACAAAATTTAGGAGATCGTATAATATCATGAAAATCGGAGATTTTATGAGATCTGTTGATTTCAAACGAATATAAACTTATGTTAACATTCTTAAATAGGAAAACAACATGGAAACTGATGATGAAAAGAAATCTACTAACTTCGAACGTGAGTGGCAGGCACTACCCAACATTTTCACGTTACAGCTCGCTCATCGTTTACAACCGACACAAAGCTTAGATATATAAACGTCCAAGAGATGTCAGCAATAGCTAACTATTTAGTAACCACCTTCGATTTATTGCTTCAGGACGGTTTTTGCTCTTACGTTAACAAAGGCAAAAAACTCCGATTTAAATTTTTATAATGATTTAGGTAGTGAGATTGAACTAGTTAATCTCTCTCTCTCTTTCTCTGTGTATTTCTGAACTTTAGGAGAAAAGATGGTTCGTCTGTGAAAGGATCATCGGTGCTGGACTCGATGACAGAGATGTCACAAGCGTTCATCAATCCAAAAGGTCTCAGCTGGTTCGTCACCGGTTTATTTGTTGTTGGTGACTTGGCCGGTGGAGGACTTGTTGCACTTCCAACGGCTATGATTCAATCAGGTAGAATTTCTTAATGAACAAATTTCAGTTGGGCTTCTCCACAATTTATAGAAGTAAATGTCCTCAGTTGATCATGGAAATGTAAATAACGTGAAAAATATCACGAAATTACAATGCCTTAACTTTTACTTACCGCCTATTCTTTTTATGGCAGAGCACCGTGTAAAAAAGAAGCAGCCATAATTGTGTCGGTTGTTTTTCTATTGTTTATGTGTTACGTGCATATTTCACATAGTCCCCTGCCATAAAAAAGAATGGACAGTAAATACAAATTAAGATATTGCTATTTCGACCGTGGTTTCTGCATAACTGAGTTCAGTGCCAAATTGTGCTCATCAAATCACTCCCGTTGACGGGTGATTGCTGATAGCACCTTTATACAAATACATGGCTGAGAGAAGCAAAGCAAACGCCTCGGTTGGTGCAATAGATAAAACATGCGCTCCAGGAAACGGTAATTGCTGGTTCGAAACCCAGCTGAAGGTCGGGGATTTTGCTTATATCTCAGGGTACTTTTGAATGTATTATTACGAAACTGTTTGTATTTTTGACTGAGTATCATCATGAACCTGTACCCAAACTCGCACTTTTCTATGCTATACCTTTGCGAGGTTCCTTTCCTGCTAAATATTTTTATACCTCTTTAAATTTATCTTTTATATAATCTAACACCTAAGTCGAACGGAGAACTCACTCAGCAACAGAACGCTTGCCACCAACTTTTTTCTAATGATTTTCGGAACAAAATAACGTCAACTAATCCAACTGACAAAATTTACCAACCTCCACAACGATCTATAATCTATAAGTTTAGGTTGTTCATAAGTATGTACGAGGTAACGCATTTCATTTCACGATGGATAACCTTTTAACAAAACTCACTTTCCTAACTCTTTTATTTACTGCCTTTTTCTTCTTAATGGCAGGGTATGGTGTGAGATATAACTCGTATGAAATGCTGAGATATCTGCAAAACTCCGGACCACAGGTGTATGCAGTGGGGAACGAACACGCGCTGTTGTCCTTACCGGGGAGCAGCGCATCCGGGTCCGGATGGTGTAGTGGTGAAGTGCGCTGCTCCCGGTAAGGACAACAGCGCGTGTTCGTTCCCCACTGCATACACCTGTGGTCCGGAGTTTTGCAAATATCTCAGCATTT